>CAUYRT010016978.1:0-41557 GCA_963574885.1 Lepilemur ruficaudatus
TAGCCATTGCTGAACCCTGATGCTTTGAAGAGAGAAAATGACAAGCTCTGTCCATTTAAAGCAATTGTGAGTGGCAGAGAGCTTCTTCAACAGCATCTAAAGAGACCCTCATCTCCTGCAACTGGATGACAGATAGAGCCAAGACCAGACACAGGACATAATTGTCAGAGTAGCAGAACTTCAGAGAAAGTTGCCTTCTCAGCCCAGCAATTCTCATACACCAAGTCCCGATCCTGAAATCTGGGTTAGAGACATGTATGTATAATAGACACAGCTGAACTCTTGAATCCCCAATCCCCCGGAACTCCCTGGGCCTGCAGAAAATGCCCGCAACAAGATACATTTCTTCCCTCCCCTACCTCCACGCCTTGATTAAGTTTGTGCAGAAGCCTCCGTGGGGCAAGTGCTCTAGAGCACAACGTGGGCCCTCGTCACCTCCTTTCCTGGCCAGCGGAGCCATAACCAGGACCAAACTGCTGCATGGCTTCCCTGGGCGAGTGCGCAACCTGCTAAGAAAGGGAGGGACTGCGCAGCAAAGGAGCTGCAAGACCCTGCCAACGTGGAACAGCAGAAACGGGAGACCGTGCAGGGACGTGGATGCTGAAGGCACCCGGTCAAGGGGGGAAACAGAACATAAATGTGGGTAAGGAAACTGTTGTGGACATGGGGGCGCTTCTCCCATCACAGGACTTAACACCTGGGCAAGCACTCCAGGAGATGTTTCTTTTCTTTGTTTATTTTATTATTTATTTTTAGAGACAGGGTCTCGTTCTGTCACTAAGGCTGGAGTTCAGCGGCACGGTCATAGCTCGCCATAACATTGAACTACTGAGCTCAAGCGATCCTCCCACCGCAGCCTCCTCAATGGGGTTACAGGTGTGAGCCACCGTGCCTGGCTACCAGGAGATGATTTTAATACGCTGCTGGGATGGTTCTTGGAAGCTGCTGCAGCAGACTGTGGGGGAAGGGATCCAAAGATGCTTACATTACTATATAACATCTATGGTCCTCAAAATCTAAAGTATTTACTTTCTGGTTTTTTACTGATAAAGTTTTCTGAGCCCTCACGTAGGGTATTGGTTACTAAGAACATGATGTTCCCAGGAGCCGACAAGAGTTCTTAATATGTAGAATCAAAAGAGATGAAGAGTCAATGCAATCCCTATCATAACCCCAATGGCCAATTTTGTAGAAATGGAAAAGTCAATCCTCAAATTCTTGTGGAATTGCAAGGGACCCAAAACAATCTTTCAAAAGAAGAGCAAAGTTGGGGGATTCACACTTCCCTATTTCAAAACTTACTACAAAGCTGCAGTAATCAAAACAGTGTGGCACTGCCATAAAGACAGACATAGAGACCAGTGGAATAGCATTGAGAGTCCAAAAGTAAACCCATACATCTGTAGCCTGCTGATTTTTCAAAAGGGTGCTAAGACCATTCAGTGGGGAAAGTATAGTCTCCTCAATGAATGGTGCTGCGACAACTAGATCTCCACATTCAGAAGAATGAAGTTGGATCCCCACCTCACACAATCTACAAAAATTAACGCAGATGGATCAACAGCTTGAATATAAGTGGTAAATAAAAGGGGTAAAACTGTTGTCAAAGCCACAAAGGGGTTTTGATCTAGGTCTAGTTGCTCATCGCACAAAGATCCAATTATTAAGACACAAGGTTTCCCAAGGAAAAAAGGAATTTTTTAATATGGCAAACATCTTGTCCAGAGAACAGGAGAAGCGTTCTCAAATCCATCTCTCTGATTAATGGAGATCATGGGCTTTTAAAAGAGGGGCCACGTGCCTGGGGGCAGGTCCTGGTGTAACTATTAAATAACAGGGTGCATGGGAGCAGGTTGTTGGGGATGGTGAATCTTGGCCAGGAGGTCTTTCCAGGGAACTTCTGAAACTCAGCTCCTTTGTCTTGCAGAAAATCCACACTTCTAGGAAACCAGGAACTGGTTTCATGGAAGACAATTTTTCCACTGACAGGGGATGGGGGGATGGTTTTGGAAAAATTCTCATAAAGAGCACAATCTAGATCCCTCCCATGGCAGTTTACAGTAGGGCTCTCGCTCCTATGAGAATCTAACACTGCCGCTGATCTGACAGGAGGCGGAGCTCAGGCAGTGATGTGAGCGATGGGAGTGGCTGTAAATACAGATGAAGCTTTGCTCACTGCTGCTCACCTCCTGCTGTGTGGCCCGGTTCCTAACAGGCCCAGGGGTTGGGGACTGCAGTTTTATTCAACACAGCTGCACCCACTTTTTTACATACTATCTATGGCTGCTTTTGTTCTACAGGGACAGAGTTGAATAATAGCAAAAGTGACCCTATGACCTGCAGAGCCTAAAATATTTACAATCTGGCCCTTTACAGAAAAAGTTTGCTGACCTCTAACCTATGGAAATGGCTACTAAAACATGAGGTTCCCAGGATCCAACAAGAGTATTGCTTAATAAGTAGGATCAAAAGCAGTGAGAGTGGATGAGCAGAAGACTGAGCTTGGAAACTCCATTGGAAAGTCACAGTCCCTTGCCCAGTTCCAGACCCAAGCCAGTTCTCAGAACCAGAACCCGTCAACTGAAAAAGAGGATTGGACTCCATAATGAAGACTCCTGCAACACTGCAGTAGTTATTAATACTTACAGTAGTCACTTCCAATTGGACCTGTGGCCATTTACTGAGGGGAAAGGGAACTTACCACAGGGAAATGGAAAATCCAGACCTTCTGAGGGATGTTAGAGGGATCTAAGCTGGTGCTGACACACTGGTGAGACCCAAAACCCCATCTGGGCTCCTCCATGACAGCAGAATCACATGGTAAAAACTGGAGTCCTGGCCCAGGAGCTGAGTTCTGGATCTGTGGACTCACCACCTGATCATTTCCATCCCAGAATGTATAACTGGAACACATAGACTTAGCAGTTGGCAGAAATTCACTATGATTCCTTGCCCTGTAGAGTAAGAGCTCTTGTAGCACAAAAAGAGAAGGGAAAGATGTCTCTGAAGCTGTCCTCATCCCTGGACCAAGATGATAAACCAAAAACATTATCACTTCCTAGGGGAATGGCAGGGATTGGTGTCATCCTCAAAGCCAAAAAGTGCAAGGAAAATGGTTCCTATCGTATATCCCATTTAGTACACCAGCCTGGCCCTTGTCATGGCAGGTAACAGTGAACTACTACAAACTTAACCAGTTAGGAACCATTTGCAGCTTCTGAGCTGGATGTGGTCTCTTACCTAGAGCAAATTAACATAGTCGCAGGTAAGTGGTACCCAGTTATTGATCTGGCAAATGCTTTCTTTTCCAAATCCTGCTGAAATAAACCTGCAGAACAATTAGCATTCATTCATGTGGGATGAAGAGTAATATTCATTCATAGTTCTGCCTCAGGGCCCTATTAATTCTCCTCCATTCTGTCACAATATATCCAAAAGGGCCTGGGCCACCTGGACATTCCACAGAGCATCACATAGGTCCGCTATACAGACATGATGTAAATCAGGCTGTTGTGAGTAAACAGCAACAAATGTGATAACAGGTAAGATACAAGTACTCAGGAGGGCAGGAGGGCATCCCTACAGAGAGTCAGAAGCCTGCCACGGCTATGGCATTTAGAGGCCAAGGTCTTGGGGATGCTGAGACATCCCCCAAAACAAAGAATGAGTTAATGTACCTTGCACCTTCCACCATTAAGAAAGAAGAATGGTACTTTGGAGGTACCATATTTCACACGAGGAAATACTGCTCCAACCCATTTGTCAGGTGATGCAAGAGGCTGCAAGTTTTAAGTGAGGCCCATATTAAGAAAGTACCAGGCAACAGAGTCCAGCTGTGGTACAAGCAGCATTTCCACTTGGGCTATAGGATCCAGCAGACCCCATGGTACCAGAGGTACATATATAGAAAAGGGCATCATGTGGAATCTCTGGCAAGTCCTAACAGCAGAGTCATAGGCAGACCCACAGGGTCCTAGAACAAAGCTATGCCATCTGCAGCAGAGAGCTACACACCATTCCAACCACAGCTCCTAGCACACTGCTGGTAGAGGTCCTGATAGAGACGAGTATTTGCTCGTGGAACACCAAGTGCCCACAAGACCAGAATGGCCCACCATGAGCAGGGTATTGTCACCACTGCCGAGTGACGATGCAGCAGTCCAGTAGAAGATGGGAGCGGGAGAGCCAGGATCAGGGCCAAACAGGTGCGAGAGCAGAAGTAACTGAACAAACAGGTGGCCCAAACTTCCTGACACCAAACACACTTGAACCCGTGTCTCTCCCTCAGCTCATACCTATGGTCCTATGGGCATTCCCCACGACCAGCTGATCGAGGAAGCAAAAGCCCAAATTTGGTCCACAGGTGTTGGTATAAGCTGAAAATGGATATTGCTGTGCTACAGCCCTACTTGGGGCCCTGAAAGGCAGTGGGGAGGAGAAATTCTCCCAGTGAGCAGAGCTGCAGGCAGTGCCCCTGCTCACCTGGTCATCCACTTTCTGCGGAGAGAGAAGTGGCCTGAGTTATGGCTATACAGACTGATGGTACATAGCGCACGGCATAGCTGGGAAGTCAAGAGCCTGAAAGGAGCAAGACTGGAGATCAGGGACGAGGAAGCCTGCGGTAGAGGCATGTGAATGGACTGTGAGAGTGGACATGAAGCCTGAAGATCTCTGTATCACACACACACCAGGGAGCAACCACTGTGACGGATGAGACACCATGACTTAGCCAAGCAACATTAGCCAGCCTGAGTTCTTGGTCACTGATGTCTTGCACAAGGAGCCCATCAGCAGAGTAACCGTGGTGACAGAGACAGAGTCATGCATGAACCCAACAGCGTGGACTTCTTACCAAGATTGATCTAGCTGCTGTCACTGCTTCTTGGGTTAGCAAATCAGTAGGCACAGGAAGAATTGCCACATTGTCAGGAATAACTGGCCCTGCCGTCACACAAAGAAAGCACAGAGAGCTGTGTTTGGATTCAAGTGACCCACCGGGATATCCCTTGGAACTCCTGTGCCCAATGTTATCTATAGATAACCAACCACAACCCTTAAGGGCATAGTAACCAGGTGCTCAGACCCCTTAGAGGTGAGTGATGGGGTCAATCAACCAGGCAAGCCTCAGAGCCCAGCAGAAGTGCTGACCAAGGATAAGAAAACTCTAAAGCAGGTAGAAGAGGAGGAAGATAACGATGATGAATGTTGTTCATGAGACCAACTACAGCCGCAGGGACTGTATTGATGCCACTAACCCTCCTCTTGTAAGTCTCCTCAGGAATCGTGACCACAGAGTTCTAGAGAAGCTGCCACCAGGCGGAGGGAACTGAATGTGAGCATCAGGAGGACCTGAGTAGCACACGTGGCTGACTGTGATGGACGTCATTGGTGCCCCAAAAATCCCCCCTTTTCCAGGGGGTGGGGGTCCATCTCCCAATTGCTGCGAGTGTTGGCTATTAGGCTACTAATAGCCCACCATGGCCCTCTTCTCCAGAGGATTTTCCTTGGTTGATGGGAGTTGCTTTGCTCAGAGCTTACACAGTCCTCCCTGGAGAGTGCAGTCCACAGCAGTGCCTGATTGACGTGGGAGTATAAAAGTTACTCCTCTTGCCTGGCAGTGAGGAGGGGTTCACAGTGAGTATTCCAATTCAGGACCCCATCACCACCCCGTGGATGAGACCTAGGCAAGACTTCACATGGACTTTTTCTCGTTCCCTATCCTGATTTACTCCTTCCATTAAAGGCTTTTCCTAAAAGCACTCCTTCAAAAAATCACATGCACCCAAATCCCTGCCTCAAGCTCTGCTTCTAGGAAACAGGACCAAAACTTTCTTTTGGCTGTGTCTTATGCATCACTGAAGCCTCATCACCTGGTACCATGATGCCTAGCACACAGATAAATCAATGCAGGTATGCAGGCATGAATGAATGAATGAATGAAACTGGGGCAGCATGGAAGTCAAAGGTTTGGCCAAGGTTACCCACATCATAATCAGCCAAGCCAAGCCTTGAACTTGCATCTTTTGAGGCCAAACCTCAATGAATGAAGGAATAAATAGCAAAAGGAATTTAAGCTAAAACAAAGGTTGTCCTCTAGAAAAGACCATTCTAGGAGCCTGTGATTAACCAACTAACACAAATGACTCAAAGTCTTGAAAGCTTTAAAAGGAGGGTGGAAACCAACATTGCCAAGCCCCTGCCATGTGCCAGGAATTTAACATGCATGACTTTATTTCATCTTAGTAATAATTATTTCAGGTAGATTTTATTAACATCCCCAGTTTGCAGATGACTAGGGGGTTGCCAGTAAAGCAGGAATCTCAAACCCAGGTGCCTATGAGGCCCAGGTAGGTATGAAATGAGCGATGCCCAGCTAGAGGGCAGCTGGGCGTGGCGGGAGCTGTGATGAACCCCACTGTGCATGTCCTGTTCAAGCTGCGCTAGATGGATGATGTGCAAATTGCTCCTTCTGATTACTCAAAGGAGCTGGAAATCGTGACTTTTATGTGAAGTTCTCTAATTTGTAACTTCTAGCAATTAAGTCAACAAAACACTGTGAGGGCCATATCTGATGTGTGGGCCATCAGTTTTCAACCTCAGGAGTGGAAGGTTTAAGCATTAGGAGAAAGTAGAATAAAAGGGTCCTTCATACCCACTATTCTGCCATTCTGTGGCTCCAAGGCACCTTCATGGCTATGATCCCAGATCTGTCCAGAGAGGTTTTCTCCTCTCCTTCCCCATGTAGGACTCCTCCCTACCCCCATAATTTTTGTCCACAAGCCTGTAGACATCCTCCAGGCTTAAAGTGGGGAGGGGGTGCCCTAGAGCTCCCAGGATCTAGTTTTGCTTTCTCTTCCGGGACGGGGAAGAAGCATTACAGGCCAGAGAAAGAAAGATTTTTAACCCCCGGCACTGTCGTCATTTCCGGTGCCTTTTGAAGAACCTCCACGTGCCCTGACCTCTTTTGTCCCTCAGCTTATCAAAGGGGGTGTTACTACCTTGACAGGTGTAGAAGCTGATGCGCAGAAAAGTTCAATGCCTTGCCCAGGGTAACACAACAGTGTTGCTGGAGCTAGACCTGAGTTTCCTGAGATTCCACGTAGGGCTTTTGTCACAAACCCACACCATCCATGATAGTGGCTTCCCCAGGACAGAGCTGGAGTGGCCACACTCAGCCCTCCAGCCCAGGGAAGCCCAGCAGGCATCAGACAGCTCATGTGCCTGGGAGCCAAGGATGGTTCTATGGCCCTACTGCCCTCACCTTGGGCCCTTTGGGAACCACTCCCCGCAAAACGGCTTTTGCTGGCTTTCACTGTGACCCTGCTATCCGTCCCCAGTCCCCAGCCTGTACTGAGAGGTCCATCTGCTTACTGCAACCCTGGGCATTGAAATGGCCAAGTAGGACTTTGTAACCACTGACTGCTGCTGTTGCTAAGAAACGGGTCCTTTAAATTCAATTTACAAAAAAGATAGAGCAAGCGAGCAACTGAGCGAGCCCAAGGAGGAGATGCTTGAACATCTGGTTATCTTCCCTGGCTGTCTCCGGTGACTATGAAAACGAGATAAGCACATTCCGAGATGGATGCTGGCCCTCTCCGAGCCATTTCCCAACTTTCCTCTGGGGCTGATATTTCAGATCAACACTGGGTTCGACGGGGGGTGGGATGAGGGAGAGGAGGGGAGGAGTCTCCTCTCAGCAAACTTGGCAGGTTGAAAAACTTCCAGTCCCCTTCTCCCACCCCAGATCGCAGACTCGCTCCGACAGCCAGCTCCCGGGGCCTCGTGCTGGCTGCCCCCACCCCTCCACTGTCGGCACAGATCATTCCGCATATTTGTATAGCCTCCGCAGCTTACTCACGATTTTCACACGTTACATTAGCTTTTGTGGAGTAAATATTATCTTCCAGAGCTCACAGATGGTAGCTGGAAAACACCTTTATCAGGAGTGGATGGGGCATGAATCCTATGCCCTGCTCTGCCAAGAATAGGCTCAGCTACTCACGTCCCTCTCTGGGCCACAGGTAACTCAGGTGTAAACTGCAAGGTGGCATTAGATCATGATCCCCCACGGTGTGTACCACAGAATAATGTTCCGTGGGAGGTTACAAGGTACTTGGCAGAAAAGGAAATCTCTGGTCAAACAAGCTTGGGTGACATGGTGTTAACATCAGATAGGTCTTCTCATGCTGTGGACTGAATGTCTGTGTCCCCCCAAAATAACATATGTTGAAATTCTGATTCCCAATGTAATGGGAATTATTTGGAGAGGGGGCCTTTGGGAGGTAATTAAGTCAGGAGGGTGGGGCCCTCATAATGGGATTAGTGCCCTCACACAGAGGGAATGGAGAGAGCTTGCCTCCACTCTCCCTGCTCTCTGCCACCTGAGGATACCACGAGAAGACAGCGGCTGCAGACCAGGAGGAGAGGGGTTCCCCCAACCCACCAGACCATGCTAGCATCCTGATCTCAACCTTTCCAGCCTGCAGAATGATGAGAAATAAACATCTGTTGTCTAAGCTGCCCAGTCTATGCTATGCTGCTATAGCAGCCTGAGCCGATTGAGAAAGCCTCGCTACAGGACTTCTCAAAGCCTTTAATGCTTTAATGTGTTTCAGGAATCTCCAAGAGCAGCTATCTTGGCTTGAGCTCCCCCTGAAGCAGGCTGTGATTCAAGGATTTGAGTGCAAGTCATTTACTTGGAAGGTGATCTCAGGAAACTTTGGGAGGGAAATGAAGAGGAGAGGCAGGGAAGAGAAAGCAGCCATAGAGGATGAGTTTGATAATTCATCCTTTATGGATGAGCAAGTTATCTCTGTGAGTAACTGGAGCTTAATCCCACCAGGCACTCCGCGCAATGGTGAAGAATGTGTGTCTCAAAGTCATTCCAGCCTAGGAGGGAGGGCCTGGGGTACTTATACACGAACACTTGCCAGGCGTTGGTTGAGGGCTGCTCTTGCAGGGCTGGGAGGGGTGTTGTTAATTGTCTAGCACTTCCCCTTGGTTCTCTGGCATGAGCAGAAAGCCCACTGGCAGAGAAGCAGAGACTGGCGGTTGGAAATCTAGCCCAGTACACTAGTGTGGTAGGGCCTGGGAGATACAGGTAAGACCCCGAGAGCAGCTGCTACTGGAAGACAGAGTTGCAGTTGCCAAGGCTTATTTGATCATGAAGCTCTTTGGAGGAGAAAGCTCCCTGGACTCAGGTTTCACTGAAGAGTCCATCAAAACATCAAGCTAGGAACTACCCAAGGGCTAGACAACTCTAAAAGTGTGAGGCAATAACCTTATAAGGACCAAAGAGTCACTTTTTTTTTTAAGTTTAAAAAAAAATTTTTTTCAAAATATTAAGGGGATGCAAATGTTTTAGGTTACATGAATCATTTTTGTAATGCTTGAGTCCTGGCTATAGGCGTGCCCATCACCCAGATAGTGCTCATAACACCCATTAGGTTGGTTTCTTCCCCTCCCATCTGCCCCTCACCCCACTGCTTGATTTCCACTGAGTTTTACTGCCCTGCGTGCACATGTATGCTCATCGGTTAGTTCCAACTTAATAGTGAGTACATGTAGCGTTTGTTTTTCCATTCTTGCAATACTTGACTTAGGAGAATGGTCTCCGGTTCCATCCAGATTGCTGCAAAAGGTATTACTTCATCGGCTGAGTACAAAGAGTCACTTCTGCTCACCACCTCCTGAAAAGCTGGACAGACAGATAGTCGCAGACATAAGACTAATTGGCCTGTGACCTGCTCCCAGTTTACCAACATTCGACCCCTTCTAAGACCCTGGCTCCCAACCCCAGTCTGGACCATTCCAGCCTGACCCCACACCCATACGGTAAATTCCTGCTAAGGCAGCTCTTGGTGTTCCTGCTCCCAGGGCTCCTCGTCTCCTCCTGGGCTTCTTAGGTTGACCAACACTGGATAATGATTCTCTGCTCACCCCTCTTCTCCCAGTGGTCAGTTGGACCTGCAGCTTTATTTTTGAAAGCTAAATAATAAGACTAGTCCTAAGAGAGGTGGTCGCAGGGTGCTTAAGAGCATAGGTGCCTGGGATCAAATTGTCCCTCCACTACTCATTACCTGCATGGCCTTGAGCAAATTACTTAGCCTCTCTGTGTCTCAGGTTTGTGTTGGAGATGATAATGACACTTTCCCCATAGAGGTATTATCATAATGTGTTACTTATTATTCAATTGTGCCTGGGGACAGTATAGTCTCTGTAATGATGTCATCAGTAATAATGATATGACAGTTTAGTGAGCTCTTACCATATTCCAGGCACTGTGCTGTACACATAAATGTATTAAATCAGTTAATCCCAGTTACCTACCTATGTAGGTGATTATCCTCATTTTATCAATGTGAAAATGAAGTTCAGAGCAGCCACATCAATGGCCCAATGTCACTATGTGGGTAGCAACCAGGAAAAATCTGTTACATCTCCAGGATGGTGGAATCTCAGGCAGCATGACAAGGTTTGGTTCCGCTGAAAGGCTACTGGGGTTGACTTCCAGGTGCCCCGGTCATAGATAGTCCTTTCTCTTCCCTCATCTCAGAAATCATGGTTCTTCCTGGGCCCCAAGATAAATACTTGATCCACTTTAGAAGTGGAAGCTTTCCACCTCCATCCTCTCTGCCTCTCAAAGCCTGAGCCATGCCGTAGGCCCCTTCTTCCAGGAAGCCTCCTATGATTCTTCCCATCTTCCACTGCAAAGAAGTCTCCCCCTCCCCTACGACCCTCAGGTGACACTCCTTTGTCATGTTGACCTGACACCTTCATGTAAGTCTCTCCTCACATTTGATCTCATAAGCAGGCATGTTTTCTCCGTGAAGTCAGAGGCATGGCCTTAAAGCCCAGGCTGCAATGCCCCGGCCAGGTGGTGTCTGTCACAGACAGTCAATAAAGAGTCAGCATCCTTACACCAAGAGGGGCCTGAGAAACCATTGAGTAGCCCCAGCCTCCTCCCTGCATCTTACAGAGATCAAACCAAGGACCAGAGAGAGGACTTGGGTCCTGCTCAAGTCACCCAGCTGGCAATGAAGGACCCAGACTCAACCTAGGACTCCTCACTCCCAGGCTAGTGCTCTTGCTCTGAGGATTTGGGACTGTCCCCAGCATGACTTAAGATATTAAATTAACAGATAATATTTCTAGCTCATGCGCACCTGCCTCCCCACCCCCTGCATCCCCCGGGGCCCTGAGTCCTCTTCATCTCCCTGGGCTGCGTGCCCCTCCTCTCCTTGTGGCTTCTCTGCAACCCCAGCGTCTGCAGGTTCACGTCCCGCCTGTGAGATGCTGGATGTCAGCCGTTAGTCTCCATTGCCAGCACTCTCAAACGAGAGGGCCAAGATTAATGAAGCATCTTCTCTCAATCGAGAAGCCATTCCAGGCTGTGCTTTTAAGCCCAGTGAGTTGTGCAGATGATTAATACCATTTGACCTTTTTATTTTCCACAGGCAGAGCTGTAGTACCCCACCCCATCTGAGGAGCAAGGTTGCTCCGGCCACTTCCGGTTCAGCTGCTGCGGAGGGTGGCACCCCAGCAGGGACATCATTCCTCGGCACTGCAGTCCCGCCCCTGCTATTACTCCTAGGAGCAATTGGGGGAGGGGGCGTGGGGAGTGTAACTTGTGGGGTCTTCCCAAACCCAGCACATCATGCCCAACAAGGCATAAGAGACCCTCCTGCCCCAACAGGCGGACGGAGTCCGGGGAGGGGGCGGCCGCGCTAATCAGGTGGCCCAGACAAGCAGGCGTGCACAGCCAAGTCCTCAGAGTGCAGCAGGGGGCCCAGAGCTGAGTCTGGAGCTAAGCTGAGCAGTATTCAGATTAGCTGACAGCACAGTATGGCAGGAGCGCTGACCAATCAGCACAGGTGTGCACCATAAACCACCATAAGGCCAGACAGGCTCATTCCAGGGACTGTCAGCTGGAGACAAAGCGTGTGCTCTGCCCAAGCAATGGGAAGGAGTGGGCTACTGGGAGAGAAAGGAGGACCAAGTAACACAGTGGACGGTTAGAGCCCAAGTCATGGAAAGGGTCAAGGGACATTTTTAAAAAGAATGAAATGTCTAATCTTAAATTTTAAGTTGTTTGTATTTTTGCAATATGAATCACTCCTTTGCAGCCCTTCGGTGAAGGCGTCTATGCACATGGATGCCTTGAGAAAATGTGTGTGTGTGTGTGTGTGTGTGTGTGTGTGTGTGTGTGTCTCGCAGGAGGGGAGGGCTGAAACTACATCTGGTCCACTATATTTGTGGACAGAAAAATAGTACATGAGGGACCCCGAAGCCATCACTGAACTGAACTAATTCAGCAGCAGTGTAGAGCCAGAGATAACCATGAGCCACCTGGGAATTTTAGAACCTCTTGGGACCACATTTGTTTTTAACAAATCCACTCAAGGAACCTTGTGTTGGAAGAAATCTTATCCAGACCTTAACAGGCAGAGTGACCCACGGTGACACTGCGGTTCCATATGCAAGACCAAAGTCATTCTCTCCACCTCCAGCATCCCCCCCGTGTCCCCCACCATGTGACTAAATGCCACCCCCAGCCAGCAGGGCCAAAGTCTGGAGTCCACCGTGACCCTGTGCTAGTGACAAACACTGTCAGATGCCCCCTCAGGATCTGTCCCCCACTGTTAGATCCATTCCCCACTTCTTCCCAGCAAACAGAGCCTTTATTTGATTTGGGGTAGCTATGTGCCCAGCCCGAGCAAAGGGACTGCAGCTGGTTTGAATCTCAGCAATCACGTTCCTCACATTCCCTGCCTCCCTTGCAGCTAGGGAAGGCCCTGTGACCCAGGCCTGGCCAACAAGGCCCAAGCAGAAGTCTGCTGGGGATGACTCTGAGCATTTAGTTGGTTCTTCTGGTATAAGGAACTGATGGGGCTGGCACTGCCTTCCTCTTCTTTCTGCCCTGGAATATAGAGGAGATGTCTGAAGCCCTCATAGCTACCTTGTGACAGCAATGAGAAGGCTGAAAGAACATCAGAAATGTGAGAAATGTGGGCTCTGACAGTATCAGCAGCTGAGCAACCACCTGTCCTCGGAGGTATTATTACATGAGAAAATGAGCTCCGTGTCTGAAAGCTGCCATCAGTCAAGGTCTCTGTGTCTCGCACCTGAACACATCCTAAGTGATACACTCCGCTTCTCACATATCCAAATAGTGACCAGTTCTGTCGACTCTGCCTCCTGAACACGTCTCCCTTTGAGCGTCTGCACTCCATCTCTGCTCAGCCCGCTCCTCCACACCGACATCAGAGTTCTTCTGAAGTGCAGACCTAGGCAAAGCCCTGCAGTGGCTCCTCTGCTTTAAGAGTTCGAGGTTCTTAGTATGGTATTCAAGGTTCTTTACGACATAAGCCCACCTGTCTTCAAGCCTCACCTCCCACTATTCCCCTCCCCGCCCTCGCACATACCCACCAATCACACACACCAGCTGCGTCATGCCACGCACCCGTAGCCCAGATGCATGAGGCTCTCAGGCTCCGTGCCCTTGCACATGCCCTGCTCCCCTCTAAAGCCCCTCCCACACTCTTGCTCTTGGGGGAATCAAAGAAGGCTCTATGGAGTAGGGGGCATTTGAGCTGGATATTAAAGGATGAATAGGAGTTTTTCCTTGCGAAGGGGAAATCTCTACCTTGTGCTTCAACAGCAAGTCTGTTCCTATTGCTGTTGAACCACTGGCAAAGCTGTGTCAGTTTCTATTAATATTTACACACATCTCTCCCTTTAGGATGTGTTCCCGGCTGGGAGGATCCTGCTCCTTCCATCCCTCCATCCTCAGCACCCGGCACAAGCTCAGTCCAGAATCATTGGCCCATCTGTCATTCCCGCTGGGACAGAATGTTTTCAACCAGAGTGCTATCGGAAGGGGAAAGGGAGGCTGATAACACAAGAGGCAGGGGAGAGGCCACAGGCAACTGGTGTTGGTGAAAGTCACGTTCAAGATAGGACGAAACTGGCCGGGCGCGGTGGCTCACGCCTGTGATCCTAGCACTCTGGGAGGCCGAAACGGGTGGATCGCTCAAGGTCAGGAGTTCGAGACCAGCCTGAGCAAGAATGAGACCCCGTCTCTACTAAATAATAGAAAGAAATTAATTGGCCAACTAAAAATATATAGAAAAAATTAGCCAGGCATGGTGGCACACACCTGTAGTCCCAGCTACTTGGGAGACTGAGGCAGGAGGATCCCTTGGGCCCAGGAGTTTGAGGTTGCTGTGAGTTAGGCTGATGCCACGTCACTCTAACCTGGGCAACAGAGTGAGACTCTGTCTCAAAAAAAAAAAAAAAAAAGATAGGACGAAACTGTGGGGATGGGATGATGGCTGAGGTCTCCGTGTTCCTGAGTGAAGCTTGTCCATGGCCTTTTCACGTGTAGCCCCCGTGCCCACTGAGTGGTGTTATCTCACGTGCAGGTACATGCACCAACACGCACACACTTACACGTGATGATGAGAATGACAATAATGATACAAGGTCTGCGTTTGTTTCCAAGCCAAGAATCATATTTGTACCTGGTGTACAAGGTCCAAAAGGTAGCTAGTACTTCAGTTTTGATTTATTCATTCAGCAAACAGCACCTCCCCTGTGCCAGGGCCTGTGCTAGATGCTAGGATGGCCGAGACGATTCGATGTGGCCCCTCTGTCCTCAGGGAAAGGAAGCAGTTACTTCCATCAGGAATCATGTGTGACTGTGTTAGTGCAGAACACATCAGAGGAGCACAGAGAAAAAAGGAGGAGACGCCATTTTAGCCGAGCCCAGGAGAGATGGGATTTGGGCAGGAAGAGGAGCGCAAAGGGCATCCTAGACAGAGATGCGGCACGAGCGACGACCTATCTCATTTTCTGATTTATTTGGTGCTGCTGTTATAGCTTGTCAATAAATATTTTCTGCTTTTAAGAAAAAGCAAATGGCATTTAGAGCCTAGAGCAAGTTAGAAAGGTTAGGGTGACAGATGAACGTCCAAGAAGGATGCCGCGGTGGGAGGTAGATAACATTTCCAGCCGGGACTGCCCTGTTAAGGAATTTGGACGTTATTCAACGTGAAGCCATCGAGGGTTTCTGAGCCTGATGACAACCACACCACCCCAGCACAAGGGATGGAGGCCAGGGGCAGGGAGCTGGCTGCCTCTTTGAGGCTGTGACGTCTACCAACCAGCTTCCTGTTCCCACCCATTGTTCCCAAGGCTCCCAGTGAGACACCCCACCCTCCTGTGCAGACATTAGCATTCAAGCAGGAAGGAGGGCCAGGAAACACTTCGCTCACATAAAATCATCCCTCTCCTCATTGTTTCCCCTTGCCAAAAAGGGGGGAAAAATGCCTTTAGTCTCTGTCCACAGCCATGCTGCTCACATGTGTTCATCCTGGCGGGGACAAAGGAGAGCCAGGGCTTCTCCACGGAGACCCCCGCTGGTTGGGTTGGAGGCAGAGATAGCCTGACACCTGTCAGGGCCAGCACCTGGGCAGGCTCCGCACCCCCAACAGAGCGTAGCAAAGGGATGGCCAGGAGTGGATCTGCTCAGGGGAGCACCCCGCACTGAGCGGAAGAGCAACGTTCAGAAACCCGACCAGCAGGGTGTGAAAACTGGTCCTAAAAGAAACAGAACCCAGCCACTGGCCACGCCCCTAGGTTCACGCACAGTCCAAACGCCCGATCTAAATGTCTGTCTCATTTGGCGCTGCTTTGAAATCTTGTCAATAAATATTTTCCGTTTTAAAAAAAATGTTTTGGCTTCCCTGCAGGCACACATACTATCCCTATATCAAAATAGCTAAAGCTTTATGATCAAATTTTTTTAACAAGCTGACAAAAGTCCGACGGGGAAATATATCCTGAAATATGCAAAAACATGACACCCCCACCCAAAAAAACAAAACCCCCAGCAGCACACTAGAATCTCCCCAGCCCATTCTCCGGAGCCCCAGAAACCTCCTTGCCCTTGGCAGCCAGGCCGCGGAGCCCCCCTCCACTCCACCCCAAATCCCCACCATCTGGCATTTTTGTCTGCAAAGCCCAGGCCCTTCCGCCTTGGGCCGCCTGCCCACCCTGCGGACGCAGCCCAGGCGCTGGAGAGGGCTGCCTGGCCTTCGCCTCCCTGCCGTGGTAACAAGACACACACACACACACACACACACACACACACACACGGAATAACACTGAGCCTCACGCCCCTAGCCCTGACACAGCAGTCTCTGGCCAGGCCTGCCTCGTTGGCCAGTCCTTCCTAAGCCCACACGTGCCCGCCAGGGGGGCAAATGTCAGGGAGGGAGAGGGGGAGGGAGGAAGCAGGCCCTTGGGAGGGCGAGCAGGCAGGTGGCAGAGGGAGCCTCATTTGCTGGACCATCTGTCAGGAGCGAAGGGAAGGCCACCGCTCCGCAGCGCAGGCCCTCCCCCTGCATGCACACACGCTCACACATGCCCACACACACACACGTACACAACCACGTGCACACGCACCCACAGAACCACACACACAGAGATACACTCCTACATATATACTCTCTCTCTCGTGTACGCACACAAATGTACACAAATAGGCACAGGTGTGCACATACACAAAAGCATGCACACACACATAAACATGCATACCCACCTATGTAGTCATACACACACACTCCTCCATACACCCATGCACAGATATACACAACTATTAATACATACGCTAATGCCCATATGTAGTCAAATATACATGCACATGCTTAATGCACATAATCACATAGTCCCATACTCATACATTCTCTCTCACACACACCCAAATGCTCCCGTGCACATATACAGGAATAAGTGTGCACGTACTCATGCTTACAAATACACAGTGCACATGCATGCACACATATGCAAATGCATATGCACACACATATCCACTCCTGCCCCACTCTCACACGCCCACATGCATGCGCATACACCCATACACATGCATACTCTCTCACATGTATACCCACACAGTGCTCACATACATACATACATAAATACACAACTATGTACACATACACACACACCTATATATGGTCATACACACGCATGTACACTCACACACATTTACACGACCACGTGCACACACATGCTTATACTAACACAAGCATTTACATAGTGAAAAATACATGCACATGCACACACACACAATCCCATACCCACGCATACACACTCACAACCCTACATACCCATGCACAAATACATACATACATGTGTTCACATACATGTGCTCACAAATACACATACATACACTCATGCAATCACACACATACAGATACACTCAAACACATACATATTTTTCACACACATACACATCCATACACACATTTTACAAGTATATATGGTAGACACATGAGCACACAAATATTTAATCACACACATATACCCATTCTCTTTCTCTCTCTCTCTGTCTCTCACACACACACGCACACATACACACACACACAAGCTCAGCTCTCTGGCCATCTTGATTTTCACCTAAAGAAAAATCACATTGCTCCCAGCACCCCAGAGCCTCCAAGGGACCTCAGCACTGTGTCTGCAGGAGCAAGGACAGCTACCACCACTTCCCTGCCAACCCCAACACAAACTCTCATTTACACACATACCCTGGCCTCTACCACCTCAACATCACCTGCTCCCCACCAGGGAGACACCTGGCCTGGCCACTCTCAAGCCTGGCCACAGCTCAGCACCACTCACGTGCTTCTCACCAACACTGACCCTGGACCCTGCACCAGGTTTCTGATTTAGTTGTTCTGTGGTTGGGCCTGGGCGTTGAGGGCTTTTTCTGAGTTTTACAGCCTTTTGGCATAAATCCCCATTCTCAAATCCAAAATCTTAGGGACCTTAAACTATTTAAACCCTCTGGCCTTAGTTTCTCCATTCCTAACACGGGAGAAACAAACATGCCTATTTCACAGGAGTGTTCGAAGAATCGAATCCAATATTCTATCAAAAACACACAGTACCTGGCCCATAGTAAGAGTGCATAACAGTTAGCTACTGTAACTACTACTAACTTTATACTACCCTGGGATGTCCCTGAAAAATGTTGAGTCCAAAATCTTAAAAGGTGGGCCCACCTTGGTGGCTCACACCTGTAATCCTAGCACTCTGGGAGGCCAAGGAGGGAGGTTCACTAGAGCTCAGGAGTTTGAGACCATCCTGAGCAAGAGACCCCGTCTCTACTAAAAATAGAAAAAATTAGGCAAGTGTGGTGGTGTGCACCTGTAGTCCCAGCTACTTGGGAAGCTGAGGCAGGAGTATCACCTGAGCCCAGGAGTTTGAGGTTGCTGTGAGCTAGGCTGTTGCCACGTCACTCTAACCTGGGCAACAGAGCGAGACTCTGTCTCAAAAAAAAAAAAAAAAATCTTAAAAGGTGAAAGTAGTCCCTGAAATCTGTGTAGCCCAGAAACCACATGAGGCCCATTTTGTCACTCTCCTCTGACCCAGGGCCCTTGCAGCCCAGGGGCGCACTGGTGCTTCTGCTCAGAAGTAGCGTGAGGGTCAGGCACAGCCCTCCTCCTGCTCTTTATTTTCTTCTCCTATCTTTTTTAGCGCAAACAGCAACAAAGACACCACCCTACACAAGCTCAAGGTGGCACAGTCCAGAGTGGACCACCAGCACCAAGCCAGCACCAAGCCATCAGAGTGTCTGGCCTCCATCTTCGTGATGAGGAAGCAGAGGCTCCGAGAACTTAAGCAAGTTCCCCCAAGCGGGGTGTCATCAAGCGGGGGGTGCTTCTGGCTCCACACCCAGAGCTCTTGCCGTATTGTCATCTCACCAGGTTCCATGTCCCTTGCCTCCCTTCTCTGGGCCCCCTTCATACTCCGTACCCCTCCCCACCACCTGGTGGTCCTCCTCGGCCATGCCAGCCTGCCACTCTTGTCAGGAGAGCAAGGGGCAGCAGCAACACAGTGGGTAAGAGTTTAACACCAGAGTGAGCAATGGCTGATCACACTCCTCCTTCTTGAGATGTTAATCTCGTGGGGAGGAGAAGGCAGCTAACACCTGGCAATGGCTTTCTGACTTTCTAGTGGGACCTAGACAACAAGAGGGAAGGAGGGCACAGACCGGTATTTCTGGCTACCTCCTTGGCACTGCTAAGACATCCTACTTTATTATTGTAGGGAAGATCGTAGGATGCTCTGGCCAAAAGCATTGAGTTGATTGGAATCCCAGGTGCAGCTGGGATTCTGTGTGATCTTAGTTTCTGAGCTTCTTTGAGCTAAGGTGGGGATCATACCTTCTTGGCCAGGGAATTGGAGGGGTCTGAGGAGATAATGCCTGGAATGTGGTCACTTGGTACCCAAACATGCTAAGAACTCAACACACCTTAACTATTTTAATCTTGTCGACTACTATCTGTATTTCAAAGCTTTATTAAAGAACCGTGATCCTGGGGAGGACTCTAGATTACTTCAACATGTATTCTATTTTGAATGAACTAAAACGGTACCCACTGGCTGGACCCTGCTGTCAGCACTGCCTAGAGTGACTGAACTTCCACTGTTATATGATTATGTCCCCCACGTGTACTGCTCCTGAGGAGTTTAGATTCTCCTAGAGAAGAAAGAGAAGTTTAGAAATAAACAGAATATAAGGAAGAAGATGAAAAATGAAGAAACAACCCATGTCCATCTACAAGTAAGGAAAATGAGATTCGGAGAGCACAATGACTTGCCCAAGGACACACCTGGCTAATAAAGGGCAGAGCAGGGACTGGAGCTCAGCTGTATCTTGATGTCAAATCTCACGCTCTTTCCACTACACACAAGAGCTCAGAGGACTCCAATTTTAGAGCAAATATAAACTCTGGCAGGTTGGGCGGTGGGTTCCTCACGCCATGTCTGAACCTTTCAGAGCAACTCAGACTTGATGAAAATAAAAAAGCTTAAAGAATGAATTGGCTGGGCGTGGTGGCTCATGCCTGTAATCGTAGCACTCCGGAAAGCCGAGGTGGGTAGATCGTTTGAGCTTAGGAGTTCAAGACCACCCTGAGCAAGAGTTAGACCCCGTCTCTACTAAAAAAAATAGAAAGAAATTAGCTGGACAACTAAAAATATATAGAAAAAATTAGCCGGGCATGGTGGCACATGCCTGTAGTCCCAGCTCCTTGGGAGGCTGAGGCAGGAGGATCTCTTAAGCCCAGGAGTTTGAGGTTGCTGTGAGCTAGGCTGACGCCATGGCACTCTAGCCTGGGGAACATAGTGTTAATCTGTCTAAAAAAAAAAAAAAAAAAAAAAAGAAAAGAAAGCTTAAAGAATGAATAAAGAAGATAAAATAGGAAGTCTTAAATCTTCCATCCATGAACATAGCAAAATACATAAACAACCCAGGAATGACCCCCACAGGAGATAACAACACTATCCATGTTTACAGAGGGACTTACAAGACCTGAATAAATAGGGAGACATATAATATTTCTAAATTTGAAGAGTAACTATTGAGAATAATGTTCATTTTTCCAACTTAGCATACGACTTGAATCAATTCTTATCAAAATCATAAGGGCATTTCCTTTAGAACCTGGAAAGAGGATTCTAAGTTTCATCTGGCAGAATGAATAGATAAAATTGGGCAAGAAAATATTGAAAAAAGAAACATAGTGAAAGAGAACGAGGCATACTGGCTAGGAAACTTATTTACACAGCTACAAAACTTAAAACAGTAGTGTTGGTACAAGAACACGCAGGTCAATAAAACAGAATATGTAGCCAGGAGCAAGTGCTGGTGTACGCAAGAACTTACCATCAAATCAACGATGCTTCACAAACCAGTGAGCACTGGATGGATGATTCAATGAGCAGAGCTGGGAAAAGTGGATACCTGGGGAAAAAAAAATCTTTTTAGAGCCTTACCTCATAGCCTTATACCAAAACACAAAACAAAACTAGGGGGAAATGAAGCTGAATATTTATCTGAGTTCTTTCTAAGCACAAACAGGGGGAAGAACCACAATGGAAAGCTCAAGATTGATCTATGTACAAATTTGAAACTTCTGAAAGTCGAAAATCAACATATGGCAATGGCTGAAGCCGGATGATTGGTACAGGGGGTTCATTATACTACTCTCTCTGCTTTCGTGCGTGTTCGAAAATGTCCGCGGTTAAAAATAAATGTTTTTTAAAGTTTTAAAAATCAACATAAATTTAAAAGGCAAACAACCAAAGGGAAAAAAGCCTTCACCACCAGTATAGCACATGCACCATTCTTCTCTTTCAGGTGTACAGAGCTTCTCCAAATGACTAACATTCACTAACGCATCAGGAGATAAGAGGTGACCGTTTGTTGATCACCCTCTCGGCATCCACTGCCCCTTCCGATTTCTCAGAGCCCTTAATTTCTACTGAAGCACCCCGAGGGTTCTGGGGAAGCGGACACCATCCCGCCTACCGGCTCTGGAGGAGATCATGTGACCTGGCTCCACCAATCAGTGCACCCCATTCCCTGGCCACTCTGATTGGCCTGGAAAGGGTCATGTGGCCAAGCCAGTGCAAACAGTGAATCTCAGAGCTTCTGGCTGGAGTCGGGGCCAAAGAAGCTCGTTCTTTCCTGGGTGGACCTTAATGTACAGAAGCTTCTGGGAGCACCCCAGACCTGAGAGTGGAGAGAAACCCTTGAAAATAATGCCAACGCCAGGAGCAGAGCCAAGAAGTCAAGAAAGAAAGAAGCCTCTGTGACATTTTTTGAACCCTGTCAAGTTCCACTGAAAGCTAGACCTACTCCTGTCTAAATACATTGGACAAAACAATGCTCTCTTTGGGGGGCAGGGAATGGGTTTCTATTGCTTGCAACCAAAAGCAACCAAACTAATAAAAGCTGAAGGAATCTAAATATTTACCAGCCCCAAGCATGCCTGCCCAGCAGGGAGCAGAAGATGGATTTTGTGCGTGCCCCAAAGGTGGGCAAGGAAGTTCAGGGAGCACCTGGTGCTTGCTGAGTATGCCTCCCTCTCTCAGAGGGAGGTCTCACCTGGGCTCCCTGCAGCCTCCTTCTCTCTGCTCCCCAGTAGACACCGCCTGGGCCCCTGTAATCACCAGAGCAAGCCAGGCTTCCCTCAGGAACGTGCCTTGTCCAGCCCAGGAAGGTGGTGAGACAGCTGGGGGCAGGTGCTCTTGGATTATTCTGGTAGAGACCCAGAATCTCCAATCTAAAACTTCCTCCTCCTGTCCGGAGATTAGAAAGCAGAACGGGAAATCTCCTAGCAGGATGCAGCTTCACTGGGGCAATCAGAATTGAATGGGGTGGTCGGGTGGGGGGCCAACTTCACCAACCATCTAGGCGTGGCTTCTTCAACTTCACAGGGCCAAACAGGGGTCTTCCATACACCCAGAGAGGACTGAACTCTTGGTGACAGTTAACTCAGTACACTTTTGGACAAACCCAACGGCCAGTGTCTTCACCCACAGTGGTGGTCTTCTCTTTGTGGACCTGGAGTGCCCATCCCCACAGGCAGGGCCTCTCCAGGTATCTCAGCCTCCGAAGTGGTGTAATGAATGTGATGTTGGGGCTGGTGGGGACATAGATCCTCCCCATGGTGTGGGGAGGCCCTGTGACCTGAGCTGTCCACTGCACAGAGCCTGTCTAGAGGGGCCAGAACACTCAGTGCCCCACCTACAAGTCCAGATCACTAGACTCTGCACAAAAATGAATTTTGCTATATTTACTTCCAGGAATCCTGCTTTTTTAAGACAGCTCTTCTCCATAATCACTTTTGTATGTTTTTAAATTATTTCCTTTCCTAATTGTTATTTTTGCATTCTTTCTGATTACATTTTTGAAATAATATTTGGTAGAGACAAAAGAATAAATGTAACACGTCTGAGTTAAAATATATAATGTTAAAATGACCACCTCTCAGCTCTCCACCTGACTTAGAAACTAGAACATCACCAGTAACTTGTATCTACCTATCCTATCCCCACACTTTCCCCTACTCAAAGGAACCAAATCTTGAATTTTGTGTGTATAATTTCTTTATGTTTTGTACATAGTATTTCCACATACAAATGAATTCTAAAACTGGAAGCCTACTGCCTGTGGTCATCTGTGGACATGCTTATTTCACTCAATCCTATATTTCTAAGATGCAGCCATGTTGTTCCAAATAACTGAGGTTTGTTCATTGTAGTCGCTATTTAACATTCTTTTGGGTAAATAAATCCTAATTTTTTACACAGCCATTCACCTGCCTACAGGCATTTGAGTCGTCCCAGTTGTTGAGGTCATCGTGCTGTACTCACATGCTGCTAGAAACATTTTGTCCATATCTCACGATGTCCATATGCAAGAGGTTCTCTGGGCTGTACACCTAGGAGTAGCATGGCTGGGTCCGTGGATATTCAAATGTTTGATGTCACAAGATGATGTCTGATTGTGTTCCCACAGTTTCTCTTTAAGTATGTGGCTGGCACATACTGCTCCCATCACCACTCTCCAACCTTTGAGAGCACTGATCATAAATCTCTGCCCATGCCTGTGGCTTGCGGGGCCTTGCTGTCACCTCCTGGTCACAGAACTTGCATTGGTCAGTGGAGCATAAGCAAAAGTGACAAGTATCTTATCTAAACAGAAACATTAGGAGCCACCTTAATGTTCTTTCTTTGACATTTTTTCCTGAGCCATGAGAACATCATGTCTCTGATGGGAGCTGTTCCCCCAGGCTGGATCCTAGGATGAACATACCTGGAGCACAGCTTCAGCCAACACACAAGAGACATGAGTGAGAAATAAGTCTTTGTTGTCATAAGCCGTTGAGTTTGGGGGATGTTTGTTATTGCGTCATAGCACAGCAAAAGCTGCCAGATACAAGACATCGGACTAGTGTTTACTGAGCATCCCCAGCACACCAGGTATGAATTCCCAAAACAGACAAGGTTCATGGCCTTATAAAGTTCACACTCTAGACAAGCGCAGGTCCCAAAAGGCATTAGAGACTTTCCAGCATAACTCCCAGAGACAAATTCATCTGTTAGGACCTTTCTGTCACAAGGGACACACTTGATAAAGAAACATGGGGACTTATTGATTCTTATAAACAAAAAGTCCAGAAATTAAGCTTGAAGCAAGGATAGATCCAGGAGCAAACAATATTATCAGGGCCCATTTCTGTCTCCCAGCCCTGTTTCTTCTGTGTTTGTCTTCAGTCTCAGACAGCCATTCCCCTCGTGGTGGCAAATTGGCCACTAGCAGATCCGGGCCACTCCACAGCTCTAAGACCACCAGTTCCAACAAAAGTGCTGGACCTGACTCCTAGAGCCAAACTGGGTCACAAGTTCATTCCTGAAGCAGTCCATTCCAGGGAGATGGGCTACACTGACTGGCCCAGTCCCGGGTCCTGTGCTGTCCCTGAAGCTGGTGACGGGGTCACCCCACCTAAACCACATGAGCCAGGAACAGGGTAGGGGAAGATACCCTTAGGAAAATTCAGAGCACTCTTGCCAGAAGGGGAAATGGCTGCTGGACAGACAAAGTACAAGTTTCCACGCAGCAACCTCATTCCCCTTCCCAGTGGTACACCGGGGCCAGCTCATGCCAGCCCGTGAGACGTGATTATACACATCCCTTCCAAACTGCACATCCAGCGACATCACAGTGGTAGAATGAAATCTACCATTGTGGGAGTGTCTACACTGTGGAAATCTGTGAGCAGTAAAAATGAGGACTGGAATTTTCCCAGAGAACCATGTACCAGCACACCAATATCCCCTAACCCCAAGTGTCCTGTTGGTGACAGTTCCAGCTCAGCCCCACATCACAATGTCACATGGGCCAATCCCTCATGATCTCTGGACTTGATTTTTTTGCAACTATAAAGTGGGAAAGTTGGGCTCACTCCCTTAGAAGTTACATTCCATCTCTGACAGTTTGCGAGTCTGTGAGATCCTGGAAGGGGTGTGTGTGTGTGTGTGTGTGTGTGTATACGCATGGGCACAAGTTTAAATTTGCTTTCTCTGCATCAGAAATCATAAACGCAGGCATTGACTATAAACTCCAATATGATTTGGTGAGCTATACCTCTTCACTTGGGCTATTAAATCATTCTCCCTCCAAAGGTACACATGTTGTGGCATAAGGAGCAAACTGTTGACAGATGGTGGGGAAACTTCACAGGCCCATAATTGAGACTTATTTTCATACATTCGTGCCAGTTTGAAATCTAATTGCCAATAAAACAATACTGTGATACTGCCACATCTAATACCTCCGCCACTCTCCAAAGTTACACTTGAATCCACTAGTAAATTCTAATCTCCCAGAGAAAAATATTTCCCCCTCTCTGTCGGAAAAGCAGTGCTATAAATCCACGTACAGTGGTTCATTTTCAAATTCGAACCTCCTTTCCCTGGTCCCCGAAGAGCCCTTACTCGGCTAATGTTAGTGCCTGCCTGAGAGCAGTAGATATTCTTTGTTTACTTGACAGAGGCACAGATGTGGCTTGGTGAGCCTGGGATGGGGGCTTTTGCAGAGAAATGCTGTGATGGGCCACATTACCCGCCCACTCCCTACCTCCCCCCACCTTCAAGTGACCCAGTACTCTGCTTTGGGACTTTTTGTCCCAATCGTGGGACTGGGGCCAGATATCCAGCACCACTGTCTGAACGAGGAAAGGTAGAGAAGCCCCAGCCTGCCTTCCTGCCCTTCTATTTTCACTCCCCTGATGAAAAGTTTTCCAGATAGATTGATTCAGATCAATTTGAAGCTGTAAATAAAAAGCAGGCTTTTAGTAGGATGAAGGCACGCATGGGCTGGGTTAGTTTATGTGTCCTGAAAACAAGACCTGTCACCTCAAATCACAAGCCTGCTAAAAGCAGTAATAGCCACCCTTCTCAAGGCAGAGCTTTGCCCAGTTTACCAAGACATAGTTCTCAAGGGTGGAGTCGGTGCCAGGTCTGTGCCAAGCCCAGAGATGCTGCAGTGATTTAGCAAACATGGTCCCTGCCCACACAGTCTTTGCACGCCCCCTGGGAAGTGGGTTGTTATTTTTCCTGTCTCACAGATATTAACCGGACGCTCAGAGAGGTTAAGTAATTCATCCTTCAGGATGCACAGCGATTACCAAAAACGAAATTTGACTCAGATCCAAGTCCGGTTCTTTTGTTACGTGGATTAAGTGAGATAATTAACCATGGAAACCTCATGAAGTCCAGTTCCCTTCCTCCTAGCCCGCCTGCACCTCGGCCTGTGGTCCTCGCTCTTCTGCTATGTCTTCCCCACCTGCCACACAACAGGCCTTTAAATATTTGAAGATATTATCATAGCTTCCTGGGGGCTTCCCTTTTGTATGCAAAATGTACTCCATGTCCTCAGAGATTCCCCTAAATCATGGCCTGAACTCTAGACCAGGCTTCTCAAACTGTAGTGAGCACAGCAATTGTTTGCTGAAATACAAATTTTGACTCGGGAAGTCTGGTTGGGCCCTGAAATTTCACATCCCTAGCCAGGGTATACAGATGTTGCTGGTCCATGAACCACATTTGAGTAACAAGGGCTGAGCACTGCACTATCCAATATTGGTAGCCACTGGCTACATGTGGCAACTGAGCTCTTGAAGTGTTGCTAGTACAACTGAGAAATCAAATTTGTATTGTATCATATCTGTATTAACCACTGAAAATTTGGCATCTGAAGTAAGATGTGCTGGAAATACAAATACACACCAGATTTCAAAGAAGCTTCATGGGGGGAAAAAGAATGTAATATCTTATTAACAATGTGTTTATACTGATACACACTAAAATGATAATTTTCTGGATATCTTGGATTATCTAAAATATTTGCTACTAGAAAATTTAAAAACGTATGTACAGATGCTCCTTGATTTATGATGGGGTTACATCCTAAATAAATACATCACAAACTGAAAATATTATAAGTTGAAAACAGCATTAGCCAATAATGTATTTAATACACCTAACCTGCCAAACATTGTAGCTTAGCCCAGCCTACCTTAAATGTGCTCAGAACACTTACGTTAGCCTACCGTTAGGCAACATCATCTAATACAAAGCCTATTTTATAATAAAATGGTGAATAGCTCATGTAATTTATTGAATACTGTACTGAAAGTGAAAAACAGAATGGTTGCCTGGGTACTCAAAACATGATTTCTACTGAATGCATATCACTTTTGCACCATTGTAAAGGCAAAAAATCATAGGTTGAACCATCATAAGTGAGTGGCCAACTGTGTGCATGTGTGTGTGTACAAACATATAGCAATACATATACATACTGCTGTCCCTTCGGATCTGTGGGGGATTGGTTCCAGGATCTCCCCCAGATACCAAAGTCGAAGGATGCTAAAGTCCCTGATATAAAATGGCACAGTATTTGCATATAACCTACACACCTTCCGTAGACTTTAAATCATCTCTAGGTTACTTACAATACCTAACACAATGTAAATGCTACATAAATATTAATAATTGTCATACTGTATTGTTTAGGGAATAAGGACAAGAAAAAATTCTGTACTCATTCGATACAAACACAACCATCCAGATTTTTTTTCAAATATTTTTAATCTGAGGTTGGTTGAATCCATGGATGTGGCACCCATGGGCGCACGTGCACACACACACACACACACACACACACACACATATACAGTATACACCATATTTCTACTGAACAGCCATGGTCCAGATCATTCACCAGCCTGATAATTTTTGGCTGAGTTCCAGGCCGTCAGCACCCACTGACAGCATGTGGTCAGGACATTGTACTCACACTGATACAGCCTGAGGTTATCGGGTGTTTTGCATGAGTTTGGGGATAACCACATCACATCAATCCCGGGGTTTCTTGGATGGCCTGACATCCAGCCAGGTGTCTCCAGCCTCCATGTGTACGGCCTAGACTTTTGAAATGTTACCATTATCAAGACATTACAGTTTTCACTTTTCAATTTCTCCTGTTAGTTTCAGCCCGTTTTCCCCACCAGTCAGGGTCTCCTTGCATCTTGATTCTATCATTCAACATATCCTTCTCTACCCCATAGCTTCCGCATATTTGATAAGCTCACCTTCCTGTCTTCAACCAGGCGGCAGTTAAATTGTTGATAAGGAGAAGCCACTAGATGTGGCTTATCTCTGGCCCCTGGAGTCCTGCTTCCAGGATGGCAGCAGTCCATTCATCGCCACCCTTGGGTACCCCTGTTCATGCTGCTTGTCTGTGCCATCACCCAAAATCCACTCCAAAATCCACTCTGCAGGAAGGTGAAAGAACTTGTCCACAGCTCAGCTGGAATTCCATTGCCAGGAAACCCTCCTAAGGAAGTAAGCATGGATGTATGTAAAATTATAGCAACAAGGAAGTTCTTAACGGTGCTATTTATAATAGAAAACAGTAAGGAACAACTTGCATGATGTCTACAACAGGAATGGGTTAAAAGAGAGTTGTAGGTCCACCTACTGGAATGATCTGCATACATTTTTAAAAATTGATGTTATAGAAAAATATTTAATGACACGGAAAATTGTCCTTAACATATTTAAGTGCTAAAAGCACATTATAGAACAGTATGTAAGAATACTATTTTAGGTATGTGCTTATATATTTGGGAAAAAAGACTGGCACAAAAATACATTGAAATGGTAAACATGGTTATCTCTTGATAATGAAATCGCTTTTATTTTCCATGTTAAGGGTTTTGTTGCATTATCTTGTGTAATACTTGCTGCGATTCTGTGACATTTTACAAAAGAGACCAAAACTGAGGTTCAGAGAGGTTAACCAGCCTGTCCCAGGACCCTCAGTGGGAACCACAGGGCCACTAGAGATCTAGTCTTTCCATGGGTAAAGCCAGCAGAGTAAAGCCAGAAGGGCCTAAGACTCTTAGGCTTTTCCCTAAAACTCACCCCCCTGCGCCTCCTCCTAGGGTGTCAGACTTGACTGGTCCGGGATGG
Source organism: Lepilemur ruficaudatus (assembly GCA_963574885.1). Taxonomy (NCBI): domain Eukaryota; kingdom Metazoa; phylum Chordata; class Mammalia; order Primates; family Lepilemuridae; genus Lepilemur; species Lepilemur ruficaudatus. The sequence goes on from CAUYRT010016978.1 coordinate 28,900, forward strand.
GATACCCTGATCCCGGCAAAATGTCTCCATACAGCCAGCCTTCCACTGGTATGTCAGATCCCCCTCTGCCCGCTTGGGGATGTGGCTTCAGCAGCCTCTCCTCCCTCTCACACATCATCATGTTCCCCCTCTCTACGAGATCATTCCTGCCTGCATACAAACACGCTATTATTTTTTTATATTAAAGAAAAAAAATCTTCTCTTAGCCCTACTTTTCCCTCTGGCTACCACTCCATTTCTCATCTTCCCTTTTCAGAAAAAGTCCTTGGATATGGAGCACACAGGAATCTTCAACAAATGGTGCCAATTATGAGGAACCCATCGAACATGGACATGAGATGATAGGGTGACCAGCTTTGCAAGACACTTCATGGCACTTGTCTCAGTTGCTGCTCAGAGCCAACATTCTGCCATTTTCCAACCTACCCTCATGAAGAGTAAGACCTGGATCTGGAAGTGGCAAGAGCAGCAACAGAGCCCGTGTCTCCTGGTTCTCAGAGGAAACCTACAGAAGGAATATGATGACACTCCCAGGAACCAAGACCCAGAACATGCTGTGATCTGTTGTCCTCCCAAAGATGAATAAAATCTAATCTAGCCTTCTGTGCAAATCATAAGTCATCAACACCATTTTATATTTCCTAAGCACTTCTGTTATCTGGCCTAATGGTCTCTGGGGTCAAAAAAAATCTGCATTTGAACCCTAGCTCTGCTATTTCCTAGCTGTGTGACCTTGGGAATGTTATCTAACTTCTCTGAATCTACATTTGCTCTGTTGTAAATATTATAAATTGCCATGAAGATCGACAGAGGCAGCAAACGTATACCATTAGAAGATGTGGTGCCCAGCACACAGAAACCCCTCACATTGTATCAATTAACAGTAGCTGCTGACTGTCACCACCCCACTGTGAGGTAGTGGGATGGTAGGGGTCCCTTTTTGTGGGGACCAGTCCTCCAAGCAAATGCCACCTTAGATCAGATGTTTCTATTTGGGTCAACAGCCCATCCCCTGCATAGGTTGAAGCCTGTAGTCCCAAGTCATAAGGAAAAACATACAACTGGGTTTAATTCACATGCAAAAGCTACCATAAAATTATAAGAGCATGTTAGAACTGCAGTGACATAATTTGAAGGAACGTAGGTATTTGGCTCCTGGATGCTCTAGCTTGGGAAGACTATAAGAGCACAGCTACTCCCAAGTAGCCCCACAAAAGAAAAGCTCTCTCTGCAGAGCTGCTCATGTAGCAGGATGCACAGAGCAGTCTGGGGTGCTGCTTTCTGTGGGGACCGGCCGTTACCCTGTTGCTGGAACTTCCCTCCTGCCCCTGAGCACACACAGTGGATGCAGCACATCCTCTGCAGAGACCTTCCTGATTCCTAGATGACAACCCTCAGGTCTCCACCATAGTGTGCACCACAGCCTGCCTAGACAGTGGGCCTGGCAACCCTTTACTCTCCCCGAGGGTGGGGGTCCTCCCCTTTCTCCTCAGCTGCATCTAAGCAGGCAGGAGGAAGAATCATTCCTTGCAATTACTTGACTGACACCTGGGGAGGGTATGTTCTCCGGGTGAAGGCCAACTTGATTACAGAGTAAAGAACTTGATCTTATTCTCTTGGAACAAAGGGGAAATTCTGTAATTCAGCCGTGACAGTGAGTAAGGCAGATGTCTGTAATTTTAGATTTTCTATACAAGTTAGGTACTGTCACATGGTAATAATAATGATGCCTCAGTGCTACGGACTGGGTTGTGTCCCACCCACCACCAAATTCATATCTGAAGCCCTAACTGCCAATGTGATGCTGGAGATGGACCTTTAGGAGGTAATTAGCGTTAGATGAGGTCAGGAGGGTGGGGCCTTCATGATAGGATCTGTACCCTTATAACAGAAGATACCAGAGAGCTTGCATGCTCACTCTCTCACACTTTCTCTCTCTGTCCACACCCCCACCAACCATATGCACCATGGAAAGGTCAGGTGAGGACACAGTGAGAACACAGCGTCTGCAACCCAATGAGAGAACCTGCACTGGACACCAACCCTCCTGGCACCTTGATCTTAGACTTCCTGTCTCCAGAATTGTGAGAAATAAATTTCCATTATTTAAACCACCCAGCCTATGATATATTTTTCTGGCAGTCTGAGCTGACAAAGACACTCAGTCATTTGATCTGATTTTTTTTAAAAAAAATTCTGATGACTAAAATCATAATATTATGGAAGCACTTATCAAAAATAGAATCTTTATTAAGACAGTTAACCTTTTTAGTCAACCAAATTTTAGGTTTAGAAAAAAGATGACTCAGAGCAATTTCTGTATAAATAAATGCGATGAGATATTTCAGTGCTGTTCTCATGCACGCTGGATCTCTGCATGACCCCCTCCCCTTGATCTTAGGTGGGAAACAAGAGCCTCCTATAGATCCCCAAAGAAATGAAAAGAACATGAGTCCTTTGAAAAAGACCAATGAGCAGAGCTCAAGTGGACAAAAAGAAATTAGAGCTCAGAAAAGAAATAAAAGAAAATAAGAAAATTAATTACAGAAATGCAATCTGCATTAGAAACAGCAAGAAGTACATATAGGATCAAGGCCTGAAGACAAGTTTAGAAAAATACATGAAATAAACAAGCAAAGAGGTCACCTCTATCAGTAAAATGACAGATTTTGAGGATGGATAAATGACGGACAGCCAGCACTACATGGTGTTTCTGAATGAGAAAATAAAACTGGCAAAGCAGAAAAATAGCCAAAGATATGATAGAAGATGCTACAGTTTGAATGTTTCCCCTGAAAGTTAATGTGTTGGAAACTTAATCCCCAATGCAACAGTGTTGGAAGGTCGGACTTTTAAGAGATGATTAGGTCGTGGGGGCACCACCCTCATGAATGGATTGGGGCTGTTAGTGCAGGAGTGGGTTAGTTATCTTGGGAGTGGGTTCCTGATAAAAAGGATGAGTTCAGCCTGATTTTCTCTCTCTGTCTCACACACTCTCACCCCCTCTTGCCCTTCCTCACCAGGTGATGCCTTTTACCATGGGATGACCCTCTCCAGATGCCAGCAGCATGCTCTTGAACTTCCCAGCCTCCAGAACCATGAGCCAAATAAGCTTCTATTCTTTATAAATTACCCAGTCTATGGCATTCTGTTATAGCAACAGAAAATAAGCAAAGACAGAAGACAACATCCTAAGATAAAGGAAGACTTGAAACTGCAGATCAAATTTGCAAAATTTCAATTTGTAACCTCAGACTAATTTACTCAAGAAGTAAAAACTCCATGGAGTGGGCATCCCAGCAGAGAAATCAAGTCAGCTGTGAGAGGACACAGTCATGTTGCCTCAATGTTTGTCTCTGCAACAGTCAGTGTCAAAAGATGGAAGGGAAACTCTTAAAGAACTCAGGGGTTGGAGGTAAGCAGGATATAACCCAAGATTTTTATAAACCCAACCAAAGTGTCAACATTTGTAAAAACAATAGGGAATGTCTCAGGAAACACAGCATCAGTAAAACCCTTTCTAATGATAAAATCTGGCCAACAAATAAAGGAACCCAAAAGAGGCCTAGCCACAGTAATCAGGTCACTGATGGGCTGGGAACACCAGCTGGGTCAGCAAGAACCGGCTCCAGGACCTTGTTGGAGCTTTCAGGGATAAAGTGCTCAGTCTTCCACTGGCATCGTGTAGCTGGTAGGACATAAGCCTGGAGCAGATGGTGGTTGTTTTCTGGAGACCCTACCTGGGAAGTAAGCCAACACCAATGAAAGCAAAGCCTTAAGATATTCCTTATAATAAAATGGGTCCAGCAATGCCTGAATTCTCATATTTTCAGTTATAAGAGTCAATAAGTCCCTCCCTTTTCTTTAATCTAGCTGTGCTGAGTTCCTAGTACACACTTATCTGTTTCTGTATTGGCTAGAACCTCGAGTACAATGTTGAATACTAGTGGGAAGAGCAGACACCCTTGTTTTGTTCCTGATCCTAAGAGTAAGCATTCAGTCTTTCACCACTAAGTATGATGTTAGCTGTGAGTTTTTCATGGATGCATGTCTTTTATTGGGTTGAAGAAATTCCCCCTTTGTATTAGTTTCTTAGGGATGCCATAACAAATTGCCACAAACTTAGTGGCTTAAAACAACAGACATGTATTCTTTCACAATTCTGGAGGCCAGAAGTTTAAAATCAAGGTTTCACAGGGCTGTGATCCCTCCCAAGGTGGTAGAAGAGAATCTTTTTTGCCTCTTGCAGCTTCTGATGACTCCAGGTATTCCTTGGCTTGTGGCTCCATCACTCTGATTTCTGCCTCCATCTTTTCATGGCCTTCTTCCCTGTGCCTCCGTGTCTTTTCTCTCATAAAAACATGTCATTAGATTTAGGGCCTACTTAGATAATCCAGGATGATCTCATCTCTAGATCTTTAACTTAACAACATCTGCAAAGACCATTTTTCCAAATAAGGTCACAAAAAGTTCTAGGAAGTAGACATATTGGGGGAAGGAGGACACCATTCAATCCATTACATCTTCTATTCCTAGTTTGTTGAGTGATTTTAATGAAAGAGTGTTGCATGTTTTTCAAGTGCTTTTTCTATTGAGATGATCATATGGGTTTTTTCATTCATAATATTGATATATTACAATGATTGGTTTTCAGATGTTAAACCAACCTTGCATTCTTAGGATAAATACCAGTTGATCATGGTATATAATGCCTTTTATATGTTACTGGATTTGATTTATTAACATTTTGCTGAAGATTTTTACATCTATATTTGTAAAAGATACTGGTCTATAGTTTAACTTTCTTGTGATATCTTTGCTTGGTTTTGGTATCTGGGAAATATGGTATCTAGCTTCATAGAATGTGTTGGGAAGTGTTTCTTCCTCTTCTGCTATTTGTAAGAGTTTGTGATTTGTGTTAACTTTTATTTAAATATTGGTAGAATTCACCAGTGATGCCATCTGGCCCTGGAATTTTGTCTGTAGGAATTTTAATTATTAATTCAATATCTTTAGTTGTTATAGGTCTATTTCTCTTGAGTCAGTTTTAGTAGTTTGTGTTTTTCTAGGACTTTGTTCATTTTATCTAGGTAATCTAATTTGTTGGCATACAGTTGTTCACAGTATTACCAGTATTCCCTTATAATCCACTTATTTCTGCAACATCTGTATTGATATTTCCTTTGTACCTTTGATTTTCATCACTTGACTCTTCTCTCTTTTTTTCTTGGTCAGTCTAGCTAAGGGTTTGTCAATTTTGTCGATCTTTTTAAAGAACTAGCTTTTGGTTTCACTGACTTTATCATTTTTCTATTCACTATTTTAAGTTTATCAAAACTTGGTTTCTGGCCTAGCATATAATCTAAACTGGAGAATGTTCCATGTGCACTTGAAAAGAATGTGTATTTTGCTTTTGTTGGGTGGCGTGTTCTATAGATATCACTTAGGTCTACCTGGTTTAGAGCATTGTTCAAGTCTTCTATTTCCTCGTTGATCTTCTGCCTTGTTGTTTAATCCATTATTAAAAGTGAGGTATTGAAGTCTCCCACGCTTATTGTTGGATTGTCTATTTCTCCCTTCAATTCTGTCAGCTTTTTGCTTCATGTACTTGAGGCTCTGTTGTTAGGTGCATATATTTTTATAATCACTATGTCTTCCTGATGGCCTGACTCTTCTATAATTGTGAATGTCCTCTTTTGTCTCTAGTAACAAGTTCTACCCTAAAGTCTATTTTATCTGATAATAGTATAGCTGCTTCCGTTCTTTTTGGTTACTGTTTGCATGGTGTATCTTTTCCCATCCTTTTACTTTACACCTATTTGTATCCTTGAATCTGAAATGTGACTTTTATAGACAATCCACCAGTTTATTTTAAAGTAAATATCAAACATCATGTCATTTCATCTGTAAATCCTTCAGTAGATATCTCTAAAAGATTGTAACTTTTTAAAAAAAAAAACATAATCCCTCTACCATTATCATACCTAAAAAATTCACAACTATTTTATAGTATTATCAAATACCCAGTCAGCAATCAACATTCATTTTTAAAATTCTCAACTCATAGGTTCCTAGGCATAGACCTCCCTGGTCTCTGCTAAATCTCAGAGCACTCTCTTCTTTTCATGGGCTACAATTCTTGCCCAAATCTTAAAAAAATGTCTCTCTTTCCAAAAACTCTGTCTTCAGCTCTCTGGTCTTCCATCTCCACATTCTTTGAGGCACTACATATTGTCCTAGGGGACCAACAATCACCTCAGTAAAGGAGACATCCAAGATTTGTTCTCATGTAGGAGTTTCACACTTTCAACTGCCTGGTGGAGCATCTGCCTGGGAGCTCCACCATTTCCAATGTGGGAAACTTCACATTTCCCAAGCTTAACACCTCATCCAGCACCCACATTTGCTCTCCTATCTTCTCAATCCTGGTCATTCACCATTATGCTTCCAATAAGCTACACTCTAGATTCCTGCCATCTCAGCCACCTGCTGACCATCTCCCACGTGGTCACACAGGCACACTATCCTGCCAGCTCCCCCTGCCCACCACTACCTGCCTCTGCCCAGTCCCCTCTGGTACATCACTGGAGTTTCAGCTCTCACCCTCCTTAAGGTGGAGATCCTTGTCATCACACTGCCACTCAGCTTGTCTCATCCCCAGCATGTCCCCAGTGACAGCTTCCTCTCACAGTCCCTTAGGTTTGGCATATCTTCTTCAAGACTCAGATGCAGGTGAGGAAGTGGTGGCCCTAAGAAATTAATGTGTTCCCCGAGGACACGCAGCTATTAATTGTGGAATAGAGACCCCAGTCAGGTCTACCATCCCCAAGTTGTTACTTCTTGCTTAGATATGAGGCACTTTGCTAGCTTTCTAGAAGGGATAAAGATGACTAAGCCACAGTCCTTACCTCCTGGTAGTTCGCCATTTTGCTGGGAGCCAAGCACAAATAGGAGGGAAGTCTATTTTTATTAATAAAACAGATTTAGAGCTCAGCAAAGGCAACAGCAAAAGAGACAAGACAGAGATTCTCCAGATGCTTGCAGGATAAGTCCATATTCTTGTCCCCATTTTATAGGTGAGAAAAAGAGGCACGGAGACATCAGATATTTTTCTCAAGCTCTCGTGGGTTGTAAGAGACAGAGACAGGATTCAAATCCAGGCTTTCTGGCCTCAGAGTCTGTGCTCTAAATGAACATACTCTACCAGTTTCCTATGAAGCTATTCTTCCTTGGCCAGTTGCCAGACCCACTCTAACCTTGGTTTCCCTATTTCAAATGGACTCAGTGGTCTCTAAAGTCCTTTTCAGGGTAGGAGGCAGAGAGCACAGTTTGAACCTGAAGTTCTGATGGTGGACCAGGCATCTCTCTTTTCTGCCTAAGGAGACCCCTGTGAAGTGGCAGTGAGAGGATTTAAAAGGTATATCCCAAGACAGCAAAGAGATCAGGGTGAGACATCAATGGAGAAGAAATTTCACCTATTCCTAGAATACAGGAATGTACTGGAAATTGATGACGCAGGATGGGAGAAGAGACAGCCTGGAACATGTGAGAATGGCATTACAGCCAGTGAGGAACCCATCTGCTGTGCCCACCATGGAGAGGCTCGAGACTCAAAAGTTGCCAAGTAAGAAGGAGGGTGGGAGGACAGAATGGGGGATGAGAAGAAGGGAGTGAAATTGAAATCTTTATAAGGATCATCACCCTTTCCACCCCGCCCCATGGCCAGTGGGCCCTACACGAAAGCATGTGTCACCCGGTGAGAAGGAAGAGTGTGCTCCCAAGTGCGCTTCCCAAATAGTCAGAATGAACTATCTGGGAAGACCAAAGACAGCTCGTGCTGGCTTGGCAGCCTCCCCCTTCTGGTACTGAGGCCCTCTGGAGGTAACAGTAGCTTCCCGCTCACCCACCATAGGAGCAGCCCTGCAAGCCCTGTGCCCTCGGAGCTGTTGAGGGGACCACAAACAGTTCTGGTAGCAGAAGGACAGGATTCCTGGGAGGAAGGGCAAGGAAATGAGATCTGACATTCGATCTAGAAAGGTTGTGAATACCACACAAAAGTGTTTGGCCTTTAACCTGCAGGCTTGTGAAGATTGTTTAAGCAGAGGAGTAAGATGATCAGGTTTGCAATAAGGAAAGACTGGAGTCCAAAATATAGGAGATGAACTGTTTGCAGTTAGCAGTTGCTGTGTAACAAGTCACTGCCAACAGCAACACTTAAAACAACAACAGTCTTAATTTTGCTTGCACATCTGCAATTTGGACAGGTCTTGGTGAGGACAGGTGTCCTTGTTTCATGTGGCCCTAGCTGAGGAGGTTCAAAGGCTGGGAGTGACGCAGGGGCTTAGGGGCTGGGATCACAACATGGCTGCTGCAGCTACCACCTCACATCCCCTTCAGGAAAAGTGAAAGAATGGCTGTCCCTAAACTGCCAGCAAGTGTCTCACTGGGCCTCATAGTGTCTGATGGGGTCACACCAACTACCACGGCCCAGGCAAATGCAGTGCACTGATTGGCCCAGCCTTGGTCACGTGCTTCCTCACTCACGTGCTTCCCCCTCACTGGAGCTGGGGAGGGGCACCACCCCAGCATGGACTGAGAGTGGCAAACAGGAGCATCCCCAAACTCCTCAAATGACAGGCAGCGAGGAAGGAGGAAGGAGGAAGGACCCTGGCGAGGCATGGTCAAGCAAGCTCGCCTCTCAGCCTCCTGGCTCCTCCCCTTCCCCTCTGCCTGCTCTTCCAGGGAAGGAAGCTCCCTGCTCCCATGTCTTGCTGGGTGGAAGGAATGTTAATTTCTCTAACTGGAGAGCTCTGTACTCAGAAGGGCCATTTGCACTCTGCTCAATACGACTGATGAAGCATAAACTAATTAATTCTCTGAGTGAGAGCATCCCTATCAGGTTTGTCCCAAATAGTAATGAATCATTATCAGCCCAAACCTTAACATCTGCTTACTCAATCAATCCACTGCTAGTCACATGCTATTAATGTCATCATCTGCACTGCTGCCCCCGCACCAGGCAGCCTGCATCCCCATGCCCCAGAGCCTCATTAGCTGTGTGGCCAGAGCACCTCAGGCCTGCGAGAGGATGAGGATTTTATTACAAGCAGAAGGGTGCAGTTTGTTGGGAGATGGCTGTGGGCACAGTGAAAGAGTGACCTATTTCCAGCTCTTATCATCTGAAAACCTTGGAGCTGAAGGGATCTTTGAGCCAGGTGGTCCTCCAACCTCTTCTTACACACCTCTGGTGACAGAGAGCTCATGACCTCACATGGCAGCAGCACATTATACTGTCTTGTAAATCTGACTGTTGGAGTTTCTCTGTCTATGCCCAATTAATTAGTTAATTACATCCAAACTCGAGGCAGCCTGAAAGAATATGCCCAATGTCAAGAGATACAATGAATAGCAAAGGGACAAAAGAGCATGAAAAAATAAAAGAAGGGGTATGATTAGCATGCAGAAAGGCAGACCATCCCCTTCTACAGCGCTACACATTTGACATGAAGCTTACTTATGGCCAAAAGGAAGAAGGAATCATGATCTGCTTCAAAGTCACAGCATCAGTAAGAAATAAATAAATACAAGATACATAGATGGTGAGATACATACATACATATGTAGACACGAAGATAGATACATAGATAGATGCATAGATAACATTTCTAGAGGACAACAGAAAAAAGCAAAAATAAATTTTTAAAAATAAAAATTTTTAAAAAGCTACATAGATTCAAAAAAAGATTGTTACAACAACTTGTTACTGAAGCCTGTTTTTCCTGAAAGTGTTTGTTCACACTGAACCAGAATCTATCCCCAAGTTCTACATGTCAATTTAACTCAACAGACATTTAAGAAAGCCCAGTGACTCCTTTATCCCAGACTTCCAATGTGTTCCTATGATGGGCAACACATCACATGTCTCCCTGGGGTTCATGTTCCCCAACTCACATCATTGATTCCCTGTGTGACCTTAAGCAAGTCCCTTAATTCATGAGCTTCAGTTTCCTCATTATAATATGGAAACAGACAGCCCTGGAGCGCCTACTTTGCAGGGCGAGGTGCAAATGACATCATGAGCCGCACTCCACCCCTCCAGGACTGAGTCCCACGCTACCCACTCAGTCTCATCGTCAACCATTCCCTTTCACAAACTCTCTGTTCATGGTGAATCTAACTTCCCAGTGTATCCCAACCTTCCCACTTCTCCGTCTTTCTTCGCTCAAGCTGTGCCTTCTACTTGGAATGCCTTCTTCCCTACTCTTACCCCCACCTCCAATCCCTAAATTCTGCCCACCTGTCATGGCCCAGCTCACATGCCAGCTCCTACAGGAAGTCTACCATGATTTCTACAGCTGCTAATGATATTTCCCTTCCCCAAGTCCTCTAGCTCTGCAGTCTGCAACCCCAGGCTGCGGCCCGATACCGGTCTGTGGCCTATTAGGAAACGGGGCCGCACATCACTGCCTGAGCTCTGCACCACCTCCTCCAACCCACAACACTCCACCCCCACTCCCACCCCTGTCCGTGGAAAACTTGTCTTCCATGAAATTGGTCCCTGGTGCCAAAAAGGTTGGGGACCACTGTGGAGTCTAGCTTATAGCTATTTCCCCCTCCAGACTAGCACATCCACTCAGAAATTCCTTTCTAAATTTAAATTTCCTTTCTAAACTTAAATTTCTGAGGAAATTTAAATGTTTTTCCAAATCTCAATTCCCAAGAAAAATCAATTGAGAAAACAAAAAAAAAGTATCATAATTCTCCCATGAGAATTAAAGCTTATCACTATATAGACATTACTGGTTCAAAGGAATTCACCAATGTCAAGCCAATCCCAAGAAGAGGAAATGCTGACATCCAGAGTTGAAGGTCAGGGCTGACCTCAGTCAGTCTTACTTGTAACTATTATTGCATTATCAATGTCTGATGCCCTTTTTGCTGTGAATGGTGAGTTATTCTTGCAAATAAAATAAATATTAATATGTTCATATTCATAGTGTACTTTACACAAATCCAATGAGTGTTGTTCCAAGAAATAACAAGTTTCGGAAGCAAAAAGTGTCCTTAAATTAGTTATTTTGACACACGAGTCTGCGTGGCACTGTTAACCTTATTAGGAGATCTCAATGTTTAATTTAATTATTTAAAGACTGCCCAATAGTGATCGCTGGCATTTTCCCATTTTTAATATCCACTACAGGCTACGGTTCTACTCTACTAACTTAATGTTTCTTACTTCTTAAACAAAACCATTTAGCTATGCATAATAATGAGTAAAGAGAATGAAGACCATTAGAATCTTAAGAAAACATGGTTTTGAGAATTCCCAAGAGTCTCTTGGAATTCTGATTTTTTATTCCTGAATCCTGAAGATTAGCATCACTACATCAAGATGCTTCTACTTCTATTTTGTATTACGGTTATTCACTCATGGTCTCAGCTCCTGTAATCAACTGCTGGGTCTGAAGACAGGTTCACACCTGGACATTGCTAACCCTCTCACCTCACCTGCACTGCTTGGCATGGACCTTGCAGACAGAAAACCAAGGCAGAGTCTCCAGATAGAGCATGGGCTTGGGGGTGTAAATGTCAGCTTTGTCACTTTCTCATTGTCTGAACTAATTAGTGGCTTAAGTTCTCTGAGCTTCAGCTTTCTCGTCTGTGATAGGGGTGATAATGATACTCATCTCAAAGGGTTGCAATGGGAATCAAATGAGATCATGTATATGAAATATACCCAATACATATTTTACCTTTCTTCCCAATAAAAGCTTAGTGCTAATAGGATGGATGGTTGAACAAATGGCTAAACTTTATTGGAGAAAATGTCAAGTGCTTCCCATACACACATTCCCCAAATTCTTTCCCCCATCAGTGAAGGAGTCTAAACTAAAAGAATTTAGTGAGAGGCAGTAACATTCCTCGGTTACAGAGAAAGTAGCCATCAAAAACTAGTGTGATTTTTTTTTTTTTTTTTTTGGTGATGCCATAAGCCCCAGGAGAAGCAAGAACAGATCCCATGTTCCTTAGCAAAATTATGAAGATCTGTTGTATCTCAAAGGGCAGAACCACAATCCAGCTAGTAGAGACCTTTTTTTCTTTAGCATGGGTTTAGATTGTGCTTCTCTTAAAAAATAAAGGAAGGGAGGGAAGAGAAAGGAAAGAAGGAATTGAATCTAAGAGCTCAAATCCTTTCTTCCATCCTCTCTCTCTTCCCCACTCTCAGGTCTGCTCCCCTCTGTTTTGAATTTAGTTTCAGGGAGACAATCTCCTCATGATGGCCCTTGCCTGGCTTACCTTCCACCAGCTTAAAAAACTCTAAAATGAGAACTTCTAGGCCGGGCGCGGTGGCTCACGCCTGTAACCCTAGCACTCTGGGAGGCCGAGGTGGGCGGATCGCTCAAGGTCAGGAGTTCGAAACCAGCCTGAGCAAGAGCGAGACCCCGTCTCTACTTAAAATAGAAAGAAATTAATTGGCCAACTAAAAAATATATATAAAAAAAAAAAATTAGCCAGGCATGGTGGCACATGCCTGTAGTCCCAGCTACTTGGGAGGCTGAGGCAGAAGGATTGCTTGAGCCCAGGAGTTTGAGGTTGCTGTGAGCTAGGCTGATGCACGGCACTCACTCTAGCCTGGGCAGCAGAGTGAGACTCTGTC
>CAUYRT010016979.1:0-73802 GCA_963574885.1 Lepilemur ruficaudatus
ATATTCTTTTCCATTTGCAGACCACTAGGGTAGACTTTCAAACGGTACCAGGGAGAATTTCAATTCTATTAACACACAGTTTTCAGAACTCAAGCCTGGATTTATAAAACAGAGTCCACATAGGAACTCCGATTGTGAAGTTATACAGTAGAAAGACAGGCTTTATTGTTTGAATCCGGGGTACGTGCCCTTAGGCAAGTTGCTCATCCCCTCTCACCTTAGTGTACTAATCTATGAAACAGAATGATAATGTTTACATCAACTGACTGTTGAGAAAATAAGTTTAGTCTCACTTTAAAATTTTAAATGAAATAATGTATGTAGAATGTTTCACTGGACTACACACTCAAGAAAACTTAGCTATTATTACCACTATGCACACTTGCCCAATTTTTATTTAATGTTTACATTTTAATAATCTAATATATTCATGATTTTTCTTCCTTCCGGTACTATACATTCCAGGAAGGGCTGAACTTTATTGAACTTGGTAAATTCCTCCACAATACCTGTTAGATACTGTGTAAATATTTATTGATTTAATTGGAAAATGGTTTGCCTAGACCTCAGTTCCCATGTTTAAAAATATATTTCTTTTGATAGATAATGTACCAAATGGCTTTAACATTTATTGATTCAAAGGACACAAAAGCATGATAACCAAACAACATAATATCAATGACAGAGGCAATGTTTTCTTTTCTCCTTCCATGCCAGCCCCGTATGTCCTATCAGCTATTGAAAACAACAGTTCTCTGGAACTTGAACCTCAGCCACCAGAGTTTTGAGCCAGTAATAATTTATAAGTCTTCAGGAAGTCACTTTTCAAAATTAAATGCATATATGCTAAAGATGTCTTTGCCTTTAAGAACACCCACTTGGTTTAAGGATTATGAAAATTAAATTCTTAGTAAGTGCAATATCAAAAATTAATGCCAATTTTGTGATCCAACTCCATGAAAACTAACTGGCAGATAAGGCAACTCTGTATTTTAAACTAATATACTGATTAAGTCTACTTGTCTAACAAGCTATCCTACTCTCGTATTTGCAGTTAACTGAAAAAAGTGCCAAATTTTAAATTTAAGTGTTGGCCATTTGAAGAAATTGTTTTCAGAGAGGACTGAATGTTTATATTCACACCAAACCCTCATAAACCTTTCCTTTGTAAAGTGTCTGTAGCAACCTTCAAAATGATGTTTAGTAGACAAGCCTCTGAGATTCACGATTGGCAAGAAGTCTTTGCTTAGGAGAAAATGTATCTTTTTACCAGTATTGGATTAAAATGCTTAAAATTTATAAATGTAACCATTTATAAATGTAGCTTATTGCTGGAATAGGAAACTATTTTTCTAAGAAATATTATCCAAATTTCTTTTAGAACAGTGGAGGGAAGGCCATGCAATAAACTTTGTTCTCCCTTGGTTCTTAATGCTCTTTTTTGTTCTTGTTTGTGTTTGGTCTTGACTCTAATTTGTTTTCTAAATATCCCAGTGCCTCCCTCAATTTAATTAATTTTCTAACTACTCCCTTAGGGAAACTTACCTCTTTTGCTAGCTTGTCTGAAACTGTGCATTAGCAGCACTAACAAGGAATGGCATCACATTGGCCTTAGATGTTATTAAAGAACAAAAAACCTGGGGGGAGGGACTTTTACATCTCCTATAAAAGTCCTCTAGTATAAAACCTTTCTGATGAAGTGCCTACTTGCCCACTCTTAACAGAAAGTATTCCTTATAAACATTTTCCCCTAGGAGTTAGGGTCTAGGTGTTCAACAACTAATTGAAAAAACACAATTGCCATTATAATAGTTTCATAAATTGCTTTCCTTGAAGGAAATGCCTTTCGTAAATCAGTTTTGTCAATAGGCTAGACACATATATAAGAGAATATATTTCACAATATTTGTTACCATTTTGTTACATTTTATTTTTATTATAGAGCTGAATTTGACACTGCTCTGTTCCAAATAACAAACACCTAACATACTCACTTAGTAGATAGACTTTTAAATTAGGTTTTTATTAGTATGTAGTCTGATTTCTCATATATCTGACAGGCTCTGGTTTGGGGCCTTTTTTGTTTTTGAGACAGTCTTTCTCTGTCCCCCAGGGCTAGAGTGAGTGCCGTGGCATCAGCCTAGCTCACAGCAACCTCAAACTCCTGGGCTCAAGAGATCCTCCTGCTTCAGCCTCCCAAGTAGCTGGGACTACAGGCACGCACCACCACGCCCAGCTAATTTTTTTCTATTTTTAATAGAGACAGGGTCTCACTCTTGCTCGGGCTGGTCTTGAACTCCTGACCTCAAGTGATCCTCCCACCTTGGCCTCCCAGAGTGCTAGGATTACAGGCATGAGCCACTGTGCCCAGCCAAAAAAACATTATTTTATCAGGAAGATAGAACTTGTTTTCTCCCATTATGTCTCCATGAGGAAAAACCTTCTTCAAAACCCTCTAGAGTCTAGACTAAGTAAAAGAGATTTTGGAATCATATAATGCTAAATGTGATTTTAGAGATGTTCTTTGATAACCCTGTTACAGGGAACAGTAAGTTTAAATGGCTTCTTTTCCTGTCTTTCCTGTCTTGTCTCTTGCTTCTGGTAGCAACCCAATGGTCAGCCATTCTCCATACTTCAGCCAGAGTTAATTTTAAAATCTTTCAAGAGTGTCTCATTGCTGACCAGATCAAGTCCCTGTTCCTGCATGTGGCTCACTGCGGCCCTTCGTCTGTCCCTTTTTATATCTCACTGTCCCTGACCCCTTTGAATTCCACAATGCAGTCATACCGGGTAACATTTCATTTCCACACAGGAGCCACATTTTCTTACCTCTGAGCCTTTGGACATATCGTTCCAGTTATGTGGATCCTTCACCCCCATACCCCATAGTCCAATTCCTACTTAGCTTAGGCCTCACCTCCCTGACCACCCAGAGCGTGGACTAGGACACTTTGCTAGGTGCTCACCTAGCGCTTTGTCCTCCTGTTACACAGCACTCATCATACGTTACGGATACTAATCGTACATTTGTCTGTTTCCTTCAAGAGACCGTAAGTTCTTTGAGGAAAAAGAATATGCCTACTTCGGTTACCTCCACATCATAGTTGGGTATTAGAGGTCTGGTGTCTGGTAAATGCTCACTAAATGTTAAGTAGCTAATTGAAAGGCCCCAGGTCAGAAAGCTAAGTGCAACAGAGACTCTGAATTAGAATCCAGATCCTGTATTCTAATCCATTACACTGTCTCCTACACCACAATAGCTTTGTTTCCCTAAGCAAATTTGAAATGGGATGATGTAATTATACATAAAACATAACTTAGGCACCTATTTGCCTTTCAAAAGAGATTTACTTTAATACAAATTAAGGTAGCTTCTGGAGTGAGACTGTGGTTAATATTTGTTATGTTAAGGTACTACTTTGGGGTCAGATAGTGTTTAACATTTACACAAGCTTATTACATTATATGAATACTTTTACAACTAAGTTCCAAATTCTGAAAACACACAAGGAAGGAAGATAAATTGATCACTTTACCAACATAAATTTTATATCATCAATACTATATACTTATAGGAGAAGGAATATTCTATATAGAGAAGAGGAAATGTGATAGTTCTTCTCCAGTAACTATTTAGTTTTCTTTTTTTTAGAGACAGGAGCTCTCTATATCACCTAGGCTGATCATTTACTCCCACCTCAGCCTTCCAAGTAGCTGGGACTATAGGCACTAGCCACTGCACCCAGCTTCTAGCAACTATTTTATTTAATTTTTAAATTTTTGTGTATTGTGTGTACATAATAGTTGTATATTTATAGGGTACATGTGCTGTTTTGATACAGGCATACAATGTGTGTTAATCAAATAAGGGTAATTGGGGTATCCATCACCTCAAGCATTTATCATTTATTTGTGTTAGAAACATTCCGATTTCACCCTTTTAGTTATTTTAAAGTATACCATAACTTATTGTTGACTATAGTCACTTTGTTGTGCTATCAAGCATTGTTCATTCTATCTAAGTACCTAACTATATTTTTTGCACCCATTAACCACCCTTACTTTATCCCCCTCTCCCAGCTACCGTTTCCAGCCTCTGGTAACCATCTCTGTCCCCATAAGATCAATTATTTTATTTGTCTCCCACAGAGTGAGAACATGAGAGATTTGTCCTTCTGTGCTTGGCTTATTTCACTTAACATAATATTCTCCAATTTCACCCATGTTGTTGCAAATGGCAGGATTTCATTCTTTTTTATGGCTGGATATTATTACACTGTGTGTATGTACCACATTTTCTTTATCCATTCATGTGTTGGATAAATGTGCTCTCCCTTTCTTTTCCCCAAGTTGAAGAAGTCTCTCCCTGAACTGCACTGCCTGGAGTTGGAAGAGGGGTGACAGAGGCACTTGCTTGGTCACCACCGCTGGTGTCTTACTGGGCTACATGCACCCACGTCCACTGTATCTGAGCCAGCACAGCCGCAGGACTTGCCAAGGACTACAGGCTTCCGTGGCCTGACTGTCTTGCAAATTTATTCCGGACCCTAGGCTGCTTTTGTCAGACAGTGGTGGGGCTTTGGGAACTCAGATTTCCTCCTACGGGGCAGGGGATTTCCCTCTGTCTGAGCTGATCTAAATGTTCCCTCTATGAGTGCAGGCTGTGCTGGGCTGCCCTGTGACATGGTGGCCCTGAGTTCCAGTGCAAAGTCCCACAATCACTTCACTCTCCCTCCTCCAGGCCCCCAGATTCTCTCTCCACTCAGTACTGTATTATGAGTTTAAATTCTAGATCTTAGGAAAACACAGAGTGATGTCTTCCCTTAAAATTCTCTTGTATCTTAGGAAATTTTATGTTCATAGGAATATTATAAAAAAAGTGTTTCGGAAACCAGATGGTAGTGGTAGGCTTATTATTTTATATCTTGATTTAAAATGCTCAGTTTTACAATGTTGCAGACCAAACAATTCAACATTTATCAGCTAATATAAGTTCTTGTGTCAGTTTGTATCATATGTCTAATAATATTTTCCCCTTTGGAGATTTATGGATATATTTCCAAAGTATGTGCATGATAATGCCTAAAAGCAATTTAACTGTGTACAGGATTTTGGATTTACAGTGTACTTTTACATATACAATATTATTCCTCATATTTATTACCATTACAACATATGTTAGTGTTAGTATTCTGATACTTTCATGTATGAACTTGGGATAAAGCAAATGACTTATGTGATATTCTAATTCTATAATTTCTGTTATTGAAAACTTAGATTCTCACTGTCAGGGAAAGGAGATATAGACATAAAATAAAAGATAACATAAATTTAATAGTTCTAAATTTGAATTAGAATTATCAAAATAAACACCTCATATGTTTTATTTTATAATTAAAAATGAAATTAAATAAAATAAATCTTTTTCAGCTTTGTCCACTGAAAAGGTCTACAAATAGTGACCAACCCAATAGCAATGCATACCCTGGCACCCATATTATTGCCTTAATATACCATTTCCCACTCAAAGAAACCAGGCTCCTTTGATAAACTGCTTATCTTAGAGCTAGGGCAAAATAATATACAAGATAATCTGGAAAAAATTGTTAATGCTTAATAAAAGACACTATCAATGAGAAATAGGTCCTGAGTCAAAATTATTTAGAGGTTCTCTTGAAGAGATTCACAATGACCAAAATAAAATAATTAAAAATCAAGAATAATAATCACTGAAATGAACTGACACAAAATAAACATATTTATAGTTTGTAATTACACAAAAAATAAACTTATTGGAGGGTAATGAAAGATGATAATGAACCAATTTATCATTTTCAAAACTGGTAAATACAGGGAAATAATTAAGCATTTATTGTCCCTTTCCTACATGAAATTGCATCAATGGGAAACCAAATAGTAGGTAGGCAAGGTTTTCGTTTTAGAAGTATCCTAGTTCCTTCAGGCTGGCCTTCAGAGTGAAAAAAAAAAGTATCCTAATTAATAAGTGAGGAAAAAATGAGACAAATGAGAGAAATAGAATCTCTTCATTAGGCCCCTAATGAATCAATAGATCTGGCACTGGTCATCACTGGTTCCTAATGTCACAAGAGGCAACCAAACATTAAGTGCCATCTGATGGAAGAACACAATATCATTTATGAGGTAATTTTTCCCAAAAAACAAATACAAAATCCAATGTAAATGTGATTAAGTCTTTGAAACCAACCACCAATTTATACAAAATATAGAGCACAGATAAACATGTTAAAGATTATCATGGGGATGCAATCAGCAAAATCCAGAAGATATTGTCAATCCGCTATAATAGATGGGCCGTATTTAGATCCCGATTCTAAAAACCCAATGAGAAAGAAAAAAACATAAAGTTTATAAGGCAACTAGAAATTAGAACATTATATATTACATGTGGACTTATAAATTTATAGTTTAATACATAGTAGAAAAGACTCTCAATGTTTTGCTTCCAAATCCAGTACTTTTTCACTGTAGCAGAATATCTCACAATGCTAAGAAAGCTTGAAATTAAATGGTAGTATCCTTTCAGAGAAATAGTCTTGAACCATTTACCCTGTTGAGTCAAGAAAAGTCATGAAAAGTGAATAAAAAGGTAGTAAATGAAATAGTTAGTGGGCCTGAATGAAAAAAAAGAGTGTGCAAATTCTATCATTCTTCTGCCAAGCTTCTGTCCAACAGCTACTAATCCACAAGGTTTGACTGAACTATATGCACTTACAATACTGCTCCTTCTCTGACCAGCTACCAATTTTCCAAAAACAAGAAGCTAAGAACTGTAAAAAATAATTGCATCATCCCCCCCGAATGCTTTTTCTTGCCATAGCATTGAAACATTGATGAACCTTGTTACTGTAGCTTGTGTTATAGATACATGCAATAGGCATGCAACTCTGTGTGCCATTATTCAGCTGCCCATAGAGGAAATGCTGGCTATTCCACTGAGAGGAGAAAGGATTCCTCATTAATGTTTGATACTTTTATATACCAAACAATGTCCAGTGAATATGATTGAATTGTTTTTAAACACATTTATCTGGGCCTCTATGAGCAGGGTAAAAAAAGGAAACATCATGGACACATCACAAAATCTGGCTTTTATGAGAAGGGAAGCCATGTTTATTGTGATCATAGAGTATAGACTGTGGATTCTGAGAAATTTATGTTCAAATCCTAACCCTGCCACTTACCAAATGTGTGACCCTGGCCAAGCTGGAATCTCTAAGCTTCAGTATACACAAGGAAAAAATGGTAAAAATAATACCTCAACAAGATAATTATGAGAGTTATATGAGGCAATTTTAGGTAAAACATTTATCATAGAGGCTGGCACACACACGTATCCAATAAACAATAGGTGTCTTGCGTTGCTATTGTAGTTGCTGTTTAAAGAATCCAAGAAATTAAGAAACATAACATTAAATAGTTGCTTTTATTTAGGAGTCTTGCTTATTCACTGTGAAAGGAAAACCACTTTTCTTCATAGAGATCATATAGAAATAAAATGCATGAACGTATGTAACAAGTCCAATTTTCAACCTTAATCTGGGATTAGGAACTGAGTAATGGCTTGGACAATTCATCTAACCTCAGAGTCTCAGCTTTAAAAGCTGTGTAGCAGAAATAATACTTCTTTTTTAAAATGTAAATTGAATAATGTATATACGTGTATCTTTCTTATTCTAGGCACTTAATAATGATTGGTTCCTCTTCTTTGCCCTAATTCAGTTTCCTTAAAATAAAAAATGTGAAAAAGATTCAAATTAGGACACCTGTTTTTTGTAAGCATTTATTGCAAATTTAATATTTATTTTCAGACTAAAATGTTGAAGTTTTTCTAAGCCAATGTTGTCTTCCTAGACAAAATGACACCACCTTTTAAAATGTTTATATATATATATGTTTTGTGATATATTACATGAATTAGAACATAATTTGGAAATAAGTAAATGTACATATATTTTGAGTCATACTTAATCAAAATTTTTAAGACTACTGTCCTGAAAAATAGTCTCAGTTTTTTATCCAACTAATACCTTTAATTCAACAGTTTTTAAACACCTACTAGGTATCAGGTGCCATGTTATACCTTGGGAATACATGCATCAATAATCCTGTACTAGTGGAACTCATAGTTTGGTAGAAAGAGAGAAATTTATATAAATATTTATGATGTAAATAGTATATTAAGTACTATTAAAATTGAACCATTTGAAATTATAGATATCAACCATTTTTTACTTACAAAAACGGCAATTTCATATGGCTCAAGTAATATATTCAATGTCCTCCTTAATGTCTTTTAGCTGTCCCAGAATTTCCTAACATTAATTTGTCCTTTAATTGAACAAGGAGGTTAACTCCATACAAATTTTATGACTACTGAATAATTTTTATTCAATTATCTGTTTTGTGATAACTTGATCAAAGGAACTATAGAACCAAATTATGACTGTATTTTATGACTTTTCCTATCAGATAATATATCTTAGTCTATTTTATTTCTAACAACTTTTGGAATAAGAAGTATCTAATTCATAAGTTTTTATTTATTTTCACTGCATGAATGTCTTTCAGATACGTACTTCCCATTTTCACATCATCCTATAACTTAAGTTAACCTAACTAGAATTTGCCCCCTGTATTGTATATTCAGTACTGCAGTAACATCATTTTGCTTATTTCTGCCCAAAATATGAACATTTTCAGGAGAAATTCTAGCAACTGCAATGCCAAATCCCTTTGGCTGCTATCTCTTTCTGACTTGGCACTATTTGAAATCCTCCTGCAGAAACTCTGGCTGCTGATCTCTCTAGCACATAGAATGCCAGCCACAGAACAAAGTAAGATATAATTGTTGTTAAATAATATCCAAAGATAAATTCTGTATTGCAGTTTGCTTTCTTTCATGAGCTATGGCCACGAAAATGGCACAATACAGAGATAGCCTATTTTCATCTAAACTTAATTAGTAATCCAGATATAATTTAAACCACCCAAATAATAGTGAATATGTCCACTAATATTAATGCCTATATTTTTATTATCAAATAATGTTATTAATCTTCAAATTAGTTTGAAATACATTATCAACTCAATAAATTAAGACAGTACATAGGTCTTCATTTCATTCATCACAGATGTGAAGCACAGAAATTCAAAAAGATCCAGAAAACTTAATGACTTAGGGGGGAAATAGTCTATTTTCAAAAAAAAGAATGAGGGCCATCTAACATCTAATTGAATAAAGCTTGTCATTCATCAAAGAGGAAGAGCAAATTTTATGTAGACTTCACATGGGCAAACAGAATGTGCATTGTCTTTCTGGAGCATGTATCCAGGACATGAGGGAAAAACTGCCAACACTTATCACACCTGCTGACAACTACCCATGCCCGTTGATTCATGTGGGTATGAATGATGCTATCATAATAGGCATGCAAATCATTTTCAGAATCCACAACATCCTGGGCAGAAAACTAAGGGGCTCCTGGGACCCAGATATTGTTTAAAACTCTTTCTCCAATTTGATGTGTGATTTAGGAAAGGAAAAAATGCTGATCATCTGGTGGTGGCAGAATCATGATTTCGGATATCACTGACGGACATTTGCAATTTAGCGAAGTATTTCATAGGGATAGGAAAGAATATTATTACTCTGGTGCCCTGCTGATATAATCCAGAAGATTTTAAAATAAAATTTATGGGGAGAAAAATAATATAAAAATATTAACAAAGATTATAAAAAGAAATCAGATATAACACAGAAAAAAAAAATCAGGGAATTCCCCAAGGCATTGATGGGAGAACATAACTGTATGATAGAAAATACCTGTGTCCTCAGATCATTATGTATCAATAACCAGAGTATTACAATAAAAAGGATATGCGTGTGGGTGTATAGATGTAAACATGTATATTTGCCAAGGGAAATTGAGGGATCAATGTCAGAGTGCAAGTGTGTACCTTAATAGAAGAAACAAGTCCATTAAAAGGAAGAATAGGATAATGAAGTCTATTTTATCCATTGAGATAGAAATTTAAAGATAGCAAGACATTGACAATAAGACTGGAATTTAAGTGACACCATATATGAGGATGATAAAGACAACTAGGTTAGTGCTCAGATTAAGTCACTATAATGACTTTGTAACATTTCCCTTAAGTAGCTCTTATTTTTCAATTATTTTTAGAGTAAATAAAAAATATGAAAGCCTACCACATAAGACACTTGGTATCATGAATTAAATTCAGAGTTGGTATTATTGTTTGGGATCAGAAGGAGAATAGGAAACCATGGAACTCCATTTTGATTCCTTTTTCTGAGGCAAGGATGTAACCAGCTCCATGAACAAATTTCCATGACATATATATATATATATATATATATATATAATCTTTTCCCTTAACTAACTACTTAACCTTTTCCCAGAAATGGCAAATTTTCTGCAAAACAAAGGAGCTGAAATTTTGAAGGCCCCCGGGCAGACTTCCTGAGGCCAAGATTCACCATCCTCCACCACATACCCCAACACACATGTGCCCTCCTTTAAAAGCCCGTAGTTTCTATTAGTCAGGGAGATGGATTTGAGACAGCTTCTCCCATTCTGCCAACAAGACATCTGTTATATTTCAAATCCCTTTCTTCCTTGGCAATCGTCATTGTCTCAGTAATTGGATCTTTGTGTGATGAGCAACTGGACCCAGGCTGAAACCCCCTTGTGGTTTTGATAACAATTGTCCAGGATGGTGTTGCTGGTGTTTCAGTGGCTTCAGAGCAGGGAGAGACCAAAAGCTTCTCTTAGTAGCTGTCTGGCTACATTTGCCAGAGGGAAGCTTTGGATTCTCCTGCTAGCTCCACCATTGCCAGCCTCCATTTCTTTGGTGATTTCCTCCTGACTGCCTCTGAAGAAAAGAACTTGGAATTTGACTTTTTGTCTAGATGAGTGAGTGGCATTTGAAGGTACCACACAGTGGGGGATGCCCTTCTCAATATGGGGAATTCTGAAGGAATTCTTTCTTTTTTGGTAGAGGGTTGAATAGGCCCTCAACTACTTGTGAAAGTGGGAATTAACCTAACTGTTTTGATTTGGTACTCCCGGGGCTTATTAGTTGAAATTGCAGTTCATTTATTTGGAGCCTCTTGAATTTCTCTTTATGTTGAATGTTAATCTGTATTGGTGTGTGGCATGTAAATATGAAATCTATTAAGCTCTTTGTCTCTATTTTCTTTTTGCCTACTTTAAATTTGCTGTTGATGGTATTCTAAGTGCAGTGCAGTGTTGATGGGAAGTTGACAGAAACATCCGATGGTAGTTTCTCCTCTGGTAGGTTATAAGGTCTAAAAAGTTAAAAGACACCTCCATCCTAAGGTCTGGGAGATTGAAAGAAATCTCTGTCCTAAGGTGTAAGAGACTGAAAGACTCCTCCATCCACAGAGGCAATCTGGCCAAGATACAGGGATGCCGCCCTGTTGGAAGGGGAAAGACAGGAACAGAAACATAATGCATAGAGATTTATATGGAACTTCAGAGGATCTCATGGCTAGAATGCTGACATAAAAGCTATTGAAACGTTGTGTGTGTGTATGTGTTTAAATATGTTTTATGTATGTATTATATGTCCACATGGTACCAAAATTGGCTTATAAATAAAAGGAACCCTCATAAATAAGTTTTCAAATGTTTTTCAAATTCACATAAATTTAGTAATCTTTGGTTTTTAAAAATTATTGATAAAATAGCAATAAAAATACCTTCAAAATTGTCAGTATACATTTTTGCCTGGGTTACTGGTCATTTTCATATGTGAAGATGTCAGAGTTTGGCATAAAAGTTATAAAACTAAAAAGCCAAAATAAAATGATCTGTATTTGCATGATTTTTGATAAGACTAATTTAACATTGTTAGTTTAATAAAAACAGCTAAATCTCTTTAGTTATCAGCAAAAATACCTATGCGTTTAACTTCAAGGTTATTATTCAGGTGAAGATGTAGACACGCCTAAACAAAAATAAATGTCAGTAAATTAGAATAATTAAAACTCTAAGTAAATGAAAGCACAAAAACAGAAATTTATGGTCAATTGTTTATGAAGATATTTTGGTTTTAGTCTCTTAATTCTAGTTGCACATGAAGTTTCTTCCATTGACTTTACTGTCTGTGGAAAGGTACATACAAAATCTGTTTCTAACTCACTATTTCTGAGTACTGGTTGCAAGCTATTCTGGTATGTGTATATTGTGCTGTCATAGCAAAGCCCTTTGCCTAGAAAAATTTTAAGAATCCTTGAACTATTAATTTTTGTATAGCAATTTATCTCAAAACGAACATGATAGTTATTCTTAGAAACCAAAGACATTCTCAAAACAATCTTATTCTTTGAAAGTATTACATGTAATTGAATTTACACTTAAGTATAAAAATGTTTTGAGGCCAGTTAAATTGTTTTTAAAATAGCTTGATCTTGATCCTTATGTAAAATAAGGTTAGGATTTTGTGCCATTATTTGAGATGCTGAGGATTAATGTTAGAAGTTTACTCAGTTTACAGTCAGAAGATGTTATGTGAATACATTTTATTTTGGGATATTGGTATTTTAGAAAGATCAAATTAGTTAACATTTTTAAGCAGGATATGTTCTAAATCTGCTGTACTTACAGAACTTAAAGGTGTTACATTATTACATTAAATGACTTCATTGAAGGCACAATTAATCACATTAGTTGTATATCTAATATTCACAGGCTATCAAATTTGTTAAATAAACTGCTAAAATAAATTAGGCAAATGTACATGAGATAAATATAATAAAATTGCAAGAGGTTTTCTATAAGCTA
The DNA here is from genome assembly GCA_963574885.1 of Lepilemur ruficaudatus. Classification (NCBI taxonomy): domain Eukaryota; kingdom Metazoa; phylum Chordata; class Mammalia; order Primates; family Lepilemuridae; genus Lepilemur; species Lepilemur ruficaudatus. Next base: position 12,873 of record CAUYRT010016979.1, read on the forward strand.
CTTGTTTTAGTTTTAAAACTTCTCAGACTTATATCTCAGAAGTTCAACTTTTGCTGTTTTACTGCTTTCAGCTTTCCTCCCCTTGAGAAGGCCTGACACGACAACCCTCTCCTTCAACCTTTTCGTCAGATCCTGTAACTTTTTTCCCACTCTGGCTCTAAGACTGCTGTTAAGATGTGACACTGAAATGTTTACCTTAAAAACATTGCTAAAAGTAATGTTTTCCAGCTTCTTGATCTGTCTGAATTGTTCAACATGGTCAAAAAATCTTCCTGTGCTGTCACTAAGTGCTGTGTATTCCCCTTCTCAAGGTATTAGTTTTCTGTTTTCTTTATAATATAATGTTCACTAATGACCTTGAATAATCTTCTTGTGACTGATAAATTCTGCTACCTTTTTCATGAGGCTTGTCTTCCAAATTGTCTAAATGGGTTTCCCATAAGAAAAAGTAATTGCACTAAAGAAGATTTTCCTTTACCTTCTGGTACTGGCCTAAGAAATAAAGATTTTACGTTTTATCAAGATAATTACTATGTTGTCCTTATTAAGTTTTTGATACTTGAGAAAACTGAGCTTTAAAAATTAAGGGTTTTTTTCTCTATTGCCTTTAAAGTCTTCCGATTACCACTGCTGGTTAAGTGACTTGATATTATTTCCCAATGACCTATGATTCTGTTTTGATCAAATTTTTTGAGCCTTTTAACATCTTTTACAAATGTCCACAAAATCTAGATAATTCAAATGTTAAGCTACCTGTAAGCTTCCGTTTTCCTGTCATTGTCGGAACTAGGCAGGACTTATAATAACCTTTTTGTTTAGAATGTTGTCTATTCATTCTCATACAAGAGTCTCTAAACCCTTAGCTCAAATGGTTTTAACAAATGCTTATGTTGTGTATAGCGAATTCCTGTGAGTCTCACAGTAGCCTGATGCTTATAAATAAATAAATTTTATAACCTTGCTTTTGGCATTTGGTTTTTTTGCTCTTATGTTGTGTAAAAGGTTTTAAAGTTTGATAAATGCCTGCCATTCCCACCTGACCTAGAACATTTAATCGGCTATCAATCTTTTGACTTTAAGTCCTTTGGCCACAGGGTCTTACCGAGGGACAGGATGAAACCCAGGCTGGTGGCCATACAACCCCAGCAACAATGGGACAAATGAAAGTTTGGCCATTAATATTGCCTCTGGAAAATCTTGGCCAAAAGGGAGGAAATGTAAATTAAAATAAAATCTTTGGTACCCACCAGCTGAATGGACCCACACTTGGCTAAGGGGACCCCAAGGAAAAAAAAAACTTTAAAACTGAGTTCCGGGCCATGAAAGAAAGGGAGATCAGACATGCCTCATTATACCCTCATTAAGTTGTTCAATTAAAAAAAACCCTGGAACCCAGGAACACTGGTTTGATCTAAGGGCAATAAGGACAATAAACCAAGTAGTGGAGGATATTCTTCCTATGGTACCTAATCCTTATAGCATTCTTTCCACTTTATATGGAAATTTTGCCTGATTTTCAGTAATAGATTTAAAAGATGCTTTCTTTTGCATTCCTCTTGCTCCTGAATCCCAAGTACTGTTTGCTTTCAAATGAAAATACTTAAAATCTAAAGCCAAATGCCAATACTGGTAGACTGTCCTTCAAGGAGAGAGAGAGAGAGAGAGAGAAAGAAGAAAGAAAAGAAAGAAAGAAAGAAAGAAAGAAAGAAAGAAAGAAAGAAAGAAAGAAAGAAACAAAGAAAGAAAGAAAGAAAGAAAGAAAGAAAGAAAGAAAGAAAGAAAGAAAGAAAGAAAGAAAAAGAAAAAGGAAGGAAGGAAGGAAGGTTGGGAGGAAGAGATATAATGTATAACATGTAGGCTCTTGTAAGAAATAGAACTTACTTGTTAGATCTTGTGATTCATCCAATAAAGGTTAGCTCTTTTTTTTTTTCCTAAGCTGTATGTTTTAGCCTTTTCTAGCTAGCTTTACTCACCTGTATCCCACATATTGACGTTAATTTATGTTTTGGCCCATCCTTTTCCCAATTTATTACATAAAGCACAAGCTACACATCTTTAACATTTGCTTTCTTTTTTCATTTTAAAAATTTGTTAGATTTGTATCCATACTTTAAAATGAAGAAGAACATAAAGTATTAAAAGATTATGAAGAAGACTCTCTACCTGGTAATAAAATTGAAAATACTAATAAATATGAAAATAACTAGATTAAGCTTTCTTTCATAATTAGGTAATGAATCTCAATCATTATGTTTTCTTCCCCAAATCAGGAGAGTTTAAAAATGCAAAGAGTCTCCTCCCTGAGCCCTGCTCATTTATTAGGTAACTGAGAAAGAAGAGGTCTTACTCGGTCTTTACTCCATTTGTGGTTCACATCCAGCAGGAAAAAGATAGAAAGTATTCATTCCACCAGCAATTTTCAAGCACCTATAAAGTACCAGGAGCTCTCTCAAACTCTAGGAAAATCCTGGCTCCTGCTCTCTTGGAGCTGACATTTCCAGGTAGGAAGAGAGGCTCAATGCAGCTGCCGAGGGAGTACCAGCTACTTATATTCTATATGAATACAGTTGTCCATTGGTACCCTTAGAGGATTGGTTCCAGGAAGTACCACAGATACCAAAATCCACAGATGCTCAAGTCCCTGCTATAAAATGGTGTAGTGTTTGCACATACTCCTGTATACTTTAAGTCATCTTTAGATTGTAATACTTAATACACTATAAATGCTATACAAGTTAATTGTTATACTGTATTGTTTAGGGAATAATGACAAGGAAAAACTCTGCACATGTTCACTACAGATGCAATTTTTACCCAAATATTTTTGATTTACGTTTGGTTGAATCCACAGATATAGAACGCATGGACACAGGGGGCCAACTGCACACTTAGACCTACAGAGAATCTTGAAGATAATCTAGACAATTCTCAATGTATTATAAAAATTTTTATACTAGAGCATCTTTACCAGAACCTTTCATTCAACCCTTTCTTGGATGCCTTCAGCCACAGGGAGCTCAGTACTTCACCTTTTCCATTTTTAAAAGGTTCAAACATTAAAAGTTGTGATATTTTTCTGGCTTTTCCAATATTTAAAGGCAGTTTTATATCTCTTTCTCAATTTTCACAACCACACCCCTCTAAACAGGGTTAAATACGCCTAATCTTTCAGTCATTCCTAATTAATACTGTTATCAGTATTGCCAACGTTATTTCAAGATTCATAATTATTTAAAATATCCTCTATATATAGACTGACCAGCTCAGAATATAATGAACCATGACTTCCTATTTTGGCTTAAGCAGTTTAGGATTGAAATAATCCTAAATATCATATCACCCTACCTGGTTGGCTCACATTAAAGCTTTGCCTCCTTCAGGATATTTCTCGTCATCAGTACTCCATGGCTTCATGGCCTTACAGCTCAACCTGAGGGTGCCGATGTGTCAGTAAAGCAGGTAAGCAGGCAAGCCTAAATGAAATTATAGCAATTCTTGAGAATTTAGGACAGTGCTATGTAACTATCATTTAAATTAATCAAAATTTAACTATCAATTTAGAATATCCTTCAGTCCCAAAGCCAAAAGCAGAGTTTCAAGCTTATAGGAAACCAGACATAATCATTTAAATGAAATTACTGACACCGTACTTCATACAAACAAGGACATTATATTAATACATCACTATTATGCCACTTGAAATTTGGCTATTTGCTGGCAGATAGGTTATAAAATCGTTAGATTATATATAAATATTTTGTGACTTCTTAGAAAATTTTGACCTCTTTCCTTTAGATTCTTAATATTTATTTTACATAAATGGGTTCCATTCAGTTGAAATAAATGTGAAAGTTTTTACAAACAAGGAGAACTCAGTTTTTAAAATTTTTAGAAAGATCTAAAATGTCCCAAATCACCAAATTATAAACCAATGATCAGCATTTATTTTACTATAAAATAGAAAATAAATATTTTTGTATCATCATGTATGTATAATATGCCCATAGTTTTGAAAAAAATGAAATAACAATTAAATCTTTATTTCTAATAATAGTTTTTCAAAAATGTTCAGAAGGGATTAAGAAATATGATCTAGGCAAAACTATGCATTATTGAACCCACAAAGTAAAGAGATATAAAAATGTGTGAGGGGGAAAAGTACTTTTTATACACTTGTTGACTACCTTTTTCAAGGATTATAGATATTACAGCAGTAAAAAGAAATTTAAGAATTCAATAAATGTTTAGAAACTTAAGACTACATGAAAGTTAAAATACTTAAATTTTGAAATTCTGCTTTACTCAAAGGAGAAATAGTAAATAGAATTCTAAAATGATAACAACAATAATTATATAATGTTTACAAAGACATTGGAATTTTCAACATTCCTATGTCTCTGCTTGAAGCACATAAAATTAAAATGATATAGTCACAATTTATTTCTTGACTATTTTATATTCAGTAATTTTTAATGAAGCGACTAAATTAGGCATAACTTAGTACAGCTTTAATGTAGTTATGATGAATATATTTTACTTGATTAAAAATGATAAAACCAGGGAGCCTTAAATATTATCTTAAAAGATTAACTACTGTGTCAATTACAAATCTAGGAGAAAGGTATTTATAAGGGAATAACTATTCTGAACAGTAACTTCCTTTTGTTCATTTCATTTAATTAATGACTCAATCAACTTTTACTCTTAATACTAAAATTTTCCTAAATTACACATTGCCTTGCCAATAGAAGGGCATACAACAGGGCTACATCAATTTAACACTGGTGAAAAATAAGCAAGTAATCCCTTTTTTTTATTTAAAAACTGCCTGGCAGTGTACAGTGTTCTAATTAATTAAATAACTGCCAATTCTGCAATTGGCAATTATTCATGTTACATGACATACATGAATAAATACTAGCAAAAATCAAATTATTTAGATACCTAAACAGTGATGAAGCCTGCTCTCCCAACAGGTACGTTAATAAGTAGATGTCTCTCAATGCCTTAAGACTGAGTAAATGAGGCAAATTTCTCCACCTCCCAATCTTTTAGGGTAACCAGTTAACCAAAAAGTATTCAAGAAGTTCCCTCCCTATTATAGGGAGGGAAATAGATGTAATCTCCTGTGTTTAATTTGCCCGCTGAGAGGGAACAACTTGCAAAGGAACAGTTTTGATATATGTATTAGATTTTTATCAAAGTACAAATAAATGGTCATCAATGACAATTCTCACCTAAGGAAGAGAAATAACTTTACCTACATTTAATCGCCAATCTCCTCTGAACACGTAATTGTCTTCCGGGTAGCAATTGAAATTAAGTTTCTTCCTTCCAAAGCCCTGACCCTTCTAAGAGCACCATACAGTCACACTTTCTAGCCCCAGCCCTTTGCCTTCAATCGGTAAAGTGGCCACACTGCCAATCTGGGCTGTTACCCTTCAGTCCAGTATCCCATCGCCAGGGGGTTCTCCAGATGCTAATTAAAATCTATTTCCTTGACAAAAGCACGCACACACACACACACACACACACACACACACACACACACACACACACGGTCCCGGCCTTCTTTTTTTGTTTTGTTTTGTTTAAGATTGGGGGGCAGGGAGTATCTGAACGACGTTTTTAAAGAAAGCAGACGGCTACTTGCATGGGACGGCATTGTAGTTGTGTTAAAAGTGGTGGAAGTGGGTTTGCATTATTCAACCGCTAAAACCAAAGCGACCTGCCCACAGAAACCCCTGCCAGAGATGCGGAGTTTGCCGAAAAAGCAGCGGGCAAAGCGCTGCCACAAATCCAAAACTAACTCTGCCGGGCCCGCAGGCGTTGCGCGAGAGGGACAGAACATGGGGCCCAGGGAGCCCCCGCGTCGCCTGCCTCCGAAAGACCGGTCAGTGTCCCCTTCTCTGCTGGAGTCGGAAGTGAATGTCACCTGCAGATCTGCCCGACTCTCTCCGTTGGTCCTTCTCCTCCTCTGCCCAGTTTGGACGGTCTCTAATTCCCAGTCGCAGCCCTGGCCGCCTGCGACTCTCTTGTCCCTAACCCCCGCCCCGCCCCCCTGCCTCCCATCGCGTAGCCTCCCGGAGGTCCCAGCTTCTCCCGGCGCTGCCGGGCGCTGGTTGGCGGCGGGGCTGACAGGAGGCGGGGCCTGGAAGTCTCCGCCAAACCCGCCCTCGCGTATAAGCCCCTTCTCAGCTCTCTCTCCATCTCTCCTCTCTTTCTCTCCCGCTGCTCCCTTCCTCCTGTAACTGAACAGTGAAATTTCACGTTGTGGATCCGCTAACAGGCACAGATGTCATGTGAAAACGCACATGCTCTGCCATCCACACCGCCTTTCTTTCTTTTCTTTCTGTTTCCTTTTTTCCCCCTTGCTCCTTCTCCCTCTTCTTTGTAACTAACAAAACCACCACCAACTCCTCCTCCTGCTGCTGCCCTTCCTCCTCCTCCTCAGTCCAAGTGATCACAAAAGAAATCTTCTGAGCCGGAGGCGGTGGCATTTTTAAAAAGCAAGCACATTGGAGAGAAAGAAAAAAGAGAAACAAAAGCAAAACAAAACCCAGGCACCAGCCAGCCAGAACATTTTTTTCACCCTTCCTGAAAACAAACAAACAAACATCAAAACAGTCACCATCAACAACACCAAACTGTTAACATAGCGGCGGCGGCAAACGTCACCCTGCGACCCCGGCGTCTGCCTAAAGGGATGGTTTTCTCGGCAGAGCGGCTCTTCACCGACCATCTTCTTCACTCGTGCTGAGCGGGATTTTTGGACTCCCCGGGATTCCGGCTGGGAGCAGCTTCATGACTACGCGGAGCAGGAGAGCGGCCACACCATGCGAGGTAAGCGAGCCCGCGGGCACCGAGGCTGCCCGGGTCCGGCCAACTCCCCCCGATGGGGAGCTGGGGGAAGGGAGGGCACTCGGCCGAAGGGGAAAGGTTGGCCAGGCGCACTCTGCGCTCGCAGGTGGGGCTGCAAATGATGGCCTGGGCGTAGAAAGTTGTGGGGAAGGTGTTGATGCCTCTCGGGAGTTCTGAAGGGACGCGGGAGGGCGCTTTTTGGAGAGGGGAGAGAGGCTAGTTGGTAACCACCGGTCCTTGAGTTGCACTGAATTCTTTTTGCGCGTCGCTCTTGGGTGGTGAAGCTGACTCGGGATGGAGAAAGAGCTGGGAGAGTATTGCCTCTGGGCAGAAGCAGCTGGAAGCGCGCAGTGGTGGCCGGCCGGGGTTGGGCGCGCGAGGCGCACCGGCGGGCGACGGGGTGGACCCGCGCGGGCACACGCTCCCTAGGTTACGAGGCCCACTAGCGTCCCCGTCAGCAGGCACACGTCCCTTTGCGGGAGTGGTAAGCAGAGGGGCAGTGTCGTGGAGCTGGACGCAGCTTAGCGGACCGTCCTTCTAGCGCGTCTTCGCGCCCGCGCTGCGCCCTGGCAGGGTCCGCGTGCCCAAGCCCGCGCGGCCCAGGGACAAGCGCGACCCCGAAAAAGTTGTACCAAGAAAGTTCCGGAGACGACGGGAGGCTACGCTACCTGTGGCTAGGGAGCTAAGGGCTCTAGCTCTTTTGTCAGATAAAGGGCCACTGCGAAACGAGGTGCTGGCTACGCCCTCAGGCCAGGACCCTCGCCGCTGCAGCCGAGGTGCGCCTGGGACAGGAGTGCTACAGCTGCCTGGGTGCACTCTGGGCCACCCGAAGCGGTTTGTTGATAGGCTTTGGGAAGCCACTTTGTAGGTCTCCTCTCCTGCAGTGCTGGGGACCTCTAGGTTTCCTGAGCTCTGTGCCCGTCAGCAACTTCACTTTTACTAAGAGACCAGTGGGTGCCCGCGTGAAATGGGATTCTGTGCAAGCCTCTGGGCACGTACTCCCACCCCTTAGTCTCTCTTCCTTGCCACTCTGAGGTTTTGGGGGGCTCTTCTCTAAACTTCACATGTCCCGCACCTCCCTGTCCTGACAGCAAAAAGTTGGAAATGGCCAGCTGCGGACTTGCCTGCATTCTGGACCCCTTGGGAGAGCTGGGCTGCAATCACTCCTCGCCTTCCCTAAAGCTGTGCTCCTCTCCCACGCACTTCCTCCTATGCCTCTCCTGCCCAGGAGATAGCCGGCCTCGCCCCCAACCCCGACCGCTCACAGTGAGCCAGGAGCCCGGACTCAAAGGCAAAGACTGGGTTAGCCGGCTGGACGCTGGGATAAGGGAATGGGGAAGAGGAAAGGAGAAAAGCTGCCCATGGGATGGGGGGCGGGGGTGACTGTAGCTAAGAAAAAAGGACGTCCTGGTGGGACGTCTGGAGTGACCGCGCACTAGCACTCTGAGTCGGAGCGCACTGGGAGTGGGGCACCGTGTGTGCGCGCTAGCTCCAGCCGATTGTCCCGGGGTTGGGCGTTGGATTCATGCTCCACAGTTCAAATAATTTCAAGAAAGTATACTTGAGCAGTTGGCGAGTACAGAGCCTTTACTTAGTAAGAGACGCCCAGTCTTTGTCTTTCTATTTCTGTCCCATCTCACCACCCCATCGACTCTCCTTTCGGTTTCCCCTGCTCTGGTCTGGGTTGCCAATTTGTCCTTTCTCCTTTTTCTCCCCTTGTAACATTCCCTTATGGCTGGGTTCATACTTTCTAAAGGTACAAAACCAGGAACCACCTCCGCTCGGACCCAGCACTAGGACCTAGGGCATAAAAGCCTCTCATACTCTCCTTATGTGTAGAGTGAAGAGTAGCGCCCAGTGGGAGTGGGTTGGAGCTTGATCCTGCTGCTCCTGAAGGAGCAGTTGGCAGATGATTGTCCGGATTCGCCACCTCGGTGCTTCCAGGACTCCTGGAGCTTGAAGAATTAAAAGCCAGGGGCTGGTCGTCATGCTCACCTTGAGAAAGCCAGTGTGACCCCACACCCCCGTCCCTGACTCCAGCCTCGCCAGGCTGCCGTCGACCCGTCGACCCCACCGCTTAAAACTTCTAACTTGAGGCTCTAGCTCTCAGGCGGCCTGGGGGGAGCGCACTGGAGAAAAAATAAGCTTAAAAGGTGGCCAGGTCTCTCTCGCCCTGCCTGGCTCTCCTTTGCTGACCACTGTCTTTCCTTGTCGCCCCTGTGCATTTCCCGCGAACAATGCCCTCCTGTATCATCAGGGGCTGTTCATTAAGGATGGAATTGAGAAAAGATCCAGGCTACTCAGACGTCTTGTGGGAGTTGGGGTTGAACTTGAGTGTGAACTTGAGAAGTGAAAGCAGGGAACAAATCAGCTTTCCCTTGTGCAAGGCTCTTAAGCAGCCTTTATTGGGAGAAAAAGCGGGTTTTGAACTGGGCTTTAGAGTGGGCCCGTTCCATACCCCCCACCCCACACACACACTTCCCAGCCCCAGGTGGTCCCAGTCAGTGCCTAGGCTCCACAGTTTGCAGCTGGCAACTGTCCTGGGTCGGGGCACTTTGCGCTATGCAAACGTAGTCCAGGATTGAGTGGTCTCCCTCGGGGCCAATCCAGCAAACCTATCCCCACCCCTACTCCGCCCCCGCCTACGGTATTTAAGAGACTTTCTCCCCAGGGAAGGTCTGGGCTAAGAAAGAGGTTAGAAGGCTCTGATCTTTGAGGTCCTTGTCCTTCCCCACAGCTGAACTGAAGCCAGGACACAGCGCGGGCTTACTGTGGCTTGGGGCGGAGAAGGTTGTATTTGGTAGTGCACAAAGCATTTCACCCTTTGTGAGAGGGTCCACAGGAGTTCTAGAGACGCTTCCTCCTAGATTGCATTATTTAAAGGAGTAACTTCTGCAGGCTGAAGGGAGGACTTCTAATTGGGCCCATCAATAGGTAAGAAGGGAGTGAGCCTAAGTGTAGATTTCAAGGCTCCCTCCTGAAATATTTGTCAGCTGTTTATTACACAGGGGCACCAAAATGGTTGGATTTTTCACTCCTGCCTCCGCAGAAAACCCTGCTTCCCAAAACAGGGGCACAGATGTTGTGGCAATCAATAGGTGATTGTCTCTAGGGCAGATTAGAAATCTGGTTTTATGCTTGCTATAAACAAGGATGGGGCTTGTCTTTTCTAAAGTCCAGTTTTTATCTATTATTTACAGGTAGTTAATTTTTATTAATTGCTAAACTTTAGAAAAGAGGCAGCTTGCTCTCAGGGGTATGGCAACCTGTCAGAAGTATGGAGCTCTGAATGTCCTGCTGGCAGGGCCTTTAGATTTCCTAAACGAGTTCTCGCTCTTAATTTCCTCCGCAAGTTCCAATTAAATATTTCTAACCAACATTCCACCTCCCACAATTAAAAAACATTGCTGGAAGGACATTTCTGTTTGTAGTCCATTAATAATTGCTCATTAAGTAATCATCAGTAAGCTGTCTTTATTCCAAGACAAGTAATCATTCAAACAGTTTAAAGAAAAATTCTGAAGCTATACTTCAAGTATTATTGAAAAAATACATAGCCAGAAAAGTAAAATATTTTCTTAGATAATTGCATCTAGTTACTCCCTCCACCAGCATCACTGGTGAATTTGTAACCAGTATTGTGATACAGAAGTGCTTGACATACTGGGCTTCTGGGGTAGGCATTAGTACCACAAGGCTTTTGCTTTTCTCTATTTTCAGATAATCAGAAATTGGAAAACCAGGGTGGAAACATAAAGGAAAAAATTTTGAGTAGCAGGCATTGTAAACACAGGAGATACAGATTAAAACTCCTTTGTTGGCATTCATTTAAAATTTGGAAGTCCTTGGATTTTCTATCAACAACAATATATCTTTCCCTCTTTAGAGGATCCTTAAAGGATGTTTTTTGCATCATTATTAAAGTGGTTTTATGTGACAGTTTAACATAAATAACACATTATTTTATAGTCTCAACCAAACACAAATGTTAACATTTACTTATTTTGGTAACAATGTGATAAATACTAAACTATTAACGGCCTTAAAAGCAACTATTCAGGTGTGTATTTCCATAGATTATATTTTAAGTTTAAGCGTCTCCAAGTCAGGAAACCTAATTTGACAGCAACAAAGATTTTATAACACCAAGAAAATATAAAGTTTCAAGGTTGGTCAACAAGAAAACGACGTTTGAACCTTGTAATAATACCTATTTTTTCCTACATGTAGCATATACACAATTGTCACCAGGATTTTAAAATTATTTAACACAGGAAGCTTTTCTACATAAAAAGACAAGTGAATCATTTTTTTTTTTTTAGCTAAAACTTCACATTTTATAAACCTGTATTCACCTTTTAGGAATATAAGATGGCCCATACAGTTTTTATACTATAAAACAATAGTTCTAAGAAATAAAAGTGTGAATCGCAGCACATTAACTAGATTTTTGCACTGTAATAAATAATATACCTCTAATTTAAAGTACCTATTATAGCATTTAATTAATAAAGAGTTTAATTTTATTCTAGTAAATCATTAAGTTAAACAATCCTATATAGATAGATCTGCTGAGATTCTGCAAATTTATAAATAAAGTGAGGCTTAAAATTGTGAACAATAACATCAGTGCTACTGTGCATTGGTGAAATCTAAGCCTTACAGGCTTATTAGGAAATAAGAGAATTAATGCCAAGTGAAGACTGTCAAATTCTGGCAAAACTGAAACAAATCAAAGGTTCATGAGCACGTATGTTGTGAATGCAAAAGTTATTAGTAACTGTGGCGACTTGAAAAATATATTTTTATCATTCTAGTAATACAAAGAGAATTTCTTAAGACTAAACCATTTGTATGTGTATTCCACAAAGACAAAAAAAGTAAAGGCTTTTAATTGGCATTAATTTAATTGACATTAACAAAATATTTTGTTGTGATGTTAAAATACATAGAAAATTAAATATTAGAAATGGAAATTATGCTTAATAATGAATGTAGATTTTTTATTCTAGATGTAGTTCTGCTATTCCATCTATCTAAAGGATAAAAATTAAGCAGACTAATGATGTAGTGAATGTGATGTAATGAATGATGACCTTTGATAAAATAAGCACTCTACACAAAAAGTATTATTCCCGTAATTTTATAATCATCTTCCAATTACAGCTTTTTGCAAATATTTATCTTACTTTGAATAGAATCTCTGACTTAACAGAATCCCTAGCAGATAATAGCAGTCTTTGGAGGCGTCTGTTGATACACACTGATACGCAATATGTATATGTATGTGCCTATAACCACCCACTCAGACAAGAAGAATGAATATTTGAGAGAGAAAATCATTCTTATCTTTGCTTTCACAATCCAGACTTCCAAATTCAAACATATTTAGAGAAACAGAAGCAACTTTTCAAAGCATTCAAAGGGAAGATATGAATACACGTGGTACTAGGGCCGCATAAAAAAGAAACTGTTAATAGCATCTATTTATAAATAATCTACACAAAACTCTATTATACTACCTAATGGTAATTAGAGGGAAAGGGAATCAAAGAATTCAGGACTGCCAAATAAATAAAATATTCCCTCTCAAATTAAGCAACAAATTCATAGATAACAAGGCTTATGCCATGAATTTGAAGGATGTCTCCTTTGTAGCACAAGACAAAGGGAGCATAGAGGAATAAATATTGATTGAACTAATCATCTGATGAATAGAAATGAGATTTACCAGTGCACCAATATAATAGGCTATGTTAACTAGTTCTTTCATAGCGCATATGCTGCCCTTTCAACCCCTGACCCCATCCATTCAATTCTTAATGAGGGAAACCACAGGTGTTATAACGGCATTTAGAGTGAATCAAGCTCCATATAATAACCATGTGGTTAACTAATGGCATTGAGGCTGGATTCTTATGAAAGGAAATATTGTGATCATAGCATCACAAAATTATTGCACATTTCAAACGACTTAAAATTTTGGCTTGCTCAGGTAACCTTTAAAACATAACTACGTGGCCATTAATATTCCAAATTCCAGATTTGGTGGCTCTGTAATAAGTGCAATTTTATTAGTGTTCATCCGAGGAACCAAAACTGTTATTTAATATATATTGTTGTACACCATGCATAGTAAGCATTTAAAACATTTAAAAATAACACTTAGAAAGTACAGTACTTTATACTTAATATGGCATGCATTCTACTTGGTTAGTAGTTATTTTATAAATATTGAAAATAGACTATAACATTTTAATAATAAGTAGATGATAAATTTTGTTTTAAAATCGAATTAGGATGTTCTTGACATAGATCTGTTCTTACAAAAGCCAAAATGTGAGGCTAAAAACTTATTTCAAAATATGTTCTTACAAAACGGCAAAAGGAATTTGCTTTGACGTAAGCATGTTCACCTTTGCATCATAAATATTTTATTAACTGGCTGTGTATGCTGACTTTGTAAATGACATTATTAGAATGGGCATCCATTAATGTCATTTTTTGTGTGATTAGTTATCACATAATATGGCCCTGGGTTACATTTCTCTAATTTAAGGGAATCACAGACATCATCAAAGAAAAAGAAAATTAATCTGCTTATTTACTAAATTATACTTTTGTTACTAGCCTTCTTATTACTTTGTGCTCGTATAAGCCAAATATCCTGGCACCATGGGACATACAAAAGATTTGGAGTGCGGAAAGAAAACCACTACATAGATTGTTAACTCATAATAAAACTTTTTTCAATAAATATTGCAATACGTTTAATTTAAATTATATATTTTATAAAATTTTCATACAATTGTCCAATAAAACATCCTTTTTTTAAAGACTATTACCCCATTACCTGATTTTCACTAGATAATGTTCTAATCATGTGACAACAGTACATACACAATATTTTAATATTGAATTAGAAGTACAAATGGAACTCTCTGAATTTAGGCACAAAACGACCTTAAAAAAGAAACAGCAAAAGCTTTTTAAAAGGCCTTGGCATTTATAACTAGAACTTGGCATGAAATAAATTAGTATTATTAGCTGCCAAAAAGAAATAGACTCTTATTTTAATTTTCTGATCATCTTTGTTTTGTTTTATTTTTTGATATTTTCAAGTACAAATTTCTCTTCTCATTTGAAATCAACTAAACTTGATTCTCTTCTGCTCTGAAAACTTTGTTAAACTCACTGATCCACTCATTTCTAGGAGCCCAAATTAAGGTCACTCTTCAAGAACCAGAATGAGATCATAAATGTTTCAGTTGAAATTTTCAGAGGGACCAGCTCAAAGATTTCATCTTTTATAGCCATATATACCCTAATAGAAATGTACATGACTCACACATTCACTTATTCAAGATTTTTTGAGCGTCCACCTAAAGTAAGGTACAGGACTGGACCCTGAAGATGGTAAAGTTGGTGAAGTCAAAACTATGATCAAAGTGACAGCAAAACAGCATACAGCAAGGACGCTATTAGAAATTTAGAATAGCTTTCACAAGGGAAGTGGTGTTTGAGATGGACCTCTAAAGATGCGTGGAAGTCCCTCTTTTGGCTAACTTCTTCATAAATAAGGTTTATTAAATTATTGTCAGTTATACTCCCCAGCTGCCTTATATAGTTGGTACTATATGAAATTGAGTTTAAGGTAGAACTGTCCAGAAAAGAACATAACCTAATGTAGCACAAGTAGTAGTACTGTTCTCAAAAAAAACCTTTTACTAGTAAAATTATTCTCAAGTGACAATTAAAAAGAAAATTCTAAAGTAATTCTTAAAGTTACAAAAATAAAATAAATGAAGGAGGCAAATGCCCCGTGAAAATAAAAGCATAACTTCTTTAAAAAAAAAACAAAACTATCACCTTGAAAAAAATGAAAAAATACTTTACAATATTCTTATACATTTGTTTTTATAAGGGAAATTCTTTTTTTAATATAAGGAAATGCTGATATATATTGAGTTTCATTTTCTTTAATGTTTAAGCTATTATCTGAAAGTAGCAATATATGCTATGGAGAGTATTTTAGATTATTAGATATCAGGGAGAATAAAATCCACTGAAGTAATAGCGTTTGTAGGCAGTATCTGAAGCCATGGTAAACTCTTCCATTCCAAGAACTTGGATATAATACTGTACTCTGAAAATCACATTATAAAATCAGCACATAACGGTCTTGCTGACTTTTGAGCTATTCTCTTTCTTAAGCATATTTAAAGAAGGAAAATTATGAAGACTCTTAGGAGTAAAAACCTGGATGTGAGAGACAAATACTGGCCAGGTCATCCCAGCACTATAGATGAGTGAATCACTGATCGGGCTGAAAAGAGTGTCCACGACAGCTCACAGTGAAAGCTGCTCGTTCTGAGATGATAATTTGTCATTTGCTTTTAGCTGCAAAAGAAAAAATGTAGACTCTTATTTTATTTTAATTTTCTGACCAGCTTTGTTTTGTCATGTTTTTGGTATTCGCAAGTACAAATTTCTCTCATTATTTGAAATCAAATAAACTTGATTCTCTTCTGCTCTGAAAACTTTGTTAAACTCACTGATCAACTCATTTCTAGGAGCCCAAACTAAGATATACTCTCAAGAACAAGTTCTTACATGTATATCTTACATATTAGCTCTTGTGAGTTTAGTTTTAATGTGGGTCCCATATTAATGCCTAATCCATTCTGAAACACTGGCGAGATCAAGTTTCTGAACCTACAAAGCTGAAAAACAGACTGGGCAGGGGAGAATTCACATAAGTAAATGCCACCATTTGAAACTTGCAGACAGCCAAATTGTCACTCTTAGCCATAGCCCTCTGCGTTAGCATGAATCTCATCTTGTAATTTCTATGTAGTGAGCTAGACCACAGAGTCATAATTTCTCAGTTCTGAAAAATGGATAATTTTTTTAAATGCTGATATTAACTAGAATTTATTAGACTAAGGAACTGTACTCTTCTGTTGTAACAATATCCAGATAATGTAATGGCTATGGTGCCTGATCTTTTTATTTCTTGGAACTGAAAGAATTCAAGATGTGGATGAATGAAACCATTTCTTGAGGCTTTTCTAAAAAGGTGAAAGGTTGGAAGGCTCCTCCAACTTTTAGTGGTGTTGATTGAACAGTTATTTAATAAGACAACCAGCTGTCTGGACACTCCCTCCCCCATACCTCACTGCAGTTTCTCTCCGGTGCTCCTATGTTATGTGACAGTGGACACATACAACTATTTCATGTTATGCCTGGGCCAGTATACTATTCTGGGTGGTAAATGTAGACTGAACCTTTGGAGAGCAGTGGTTTGAAGTGGCACGTGTAATGTTGTTATTTTACTCTAGCTCTTATGGAAATATGTCTAGTACTTAGTAAACAGTAAACCACTATTTTAATCTTTCCATTAAAAAGGCTATTTAAAGACAACCTTATTCAATAGAATCAAAATGTGTTGTTGCCTGTAATTAACTCTGAGAATATGAAATTCAGTCATACAATTTTTATTTGCCTAAAGAGTGTAATGAAAATAAGTGAAACTATTTGACAAAGTACATTTAAAATGTTTCATTTCATCTGTCCAAGGCATGCATCACAAAAGTGCTTCATATGGATTTTGTAATTCCACATTAGCATGAAAACTCATATGCCAAATTTCCCAAGTAAAAAGTTCATTATATAGCTTGAGACAGAATGAACACTCAAATCATATTTTATCATCCAACAGCTGTTGGCTTCTGGATTCCAGAATCAAACAGTAACACACAAGTTTAAGAACCTTAGACATGTTAAATTTCTTATGAATAATTGACTTTCATTATCATTGTCAGGTCAAATAATAAAATTATTACATAGAACATTTCCTGATAAGTTGCACATAAGTTGTGCCTGGCACATGCAAAGGATTTAAACACTTTTAAAGAAAGGAGAAGAAACCTTGTTCCAAATTTCCACAGTTGTTGAATAGGAGCAAATGCTATGCAGTCTGGTACAATAGAGGAATATTCGTTCAGGAAAAACATCATGTCATTAAGGTACAATGCTTCTTGGCAATAATTTGTTTTTTACAAAAATAAAATATTTTAAATAAATTATTCAGAAATTTTTAGGATCTCAATCTATTAATCTGTTTGCTCTAAAATTAAATTTTAAAAAATCAGTCCAATATTCTGAGGTTTTTTTCCCTTGTAAATGCTGACTACTTTTTATTAATAATAGGTTTAATTTTAAGCACTTTTATCCTTGCATATATATTTTCATTCTTATGATTTGAAAAATGTTAAGTACCGATGGAGCAGTGCTTTGGAGTGAATCTTTCGAGGGACAATGCAGAAATATCAATAAAAAGAATACTAAAAGCTATTCTACTAAAAGAATACCAAAAGGTAACATTAATATCCTTCCAGTTGTGGTTTGGCTTGGTTTTGTTTACTAATATTACTAAAGATCAGTTCTGGCTGCCATTCGTGTCAGAATAAATTAAAACTTATGTGACTGGTTTTAGAAAATTTTCTTTTGTAATGAAATAAATTGATTCTGAAATTCTTTCCACCACAATTTCATTGTATCCTTATTTTCATTAATGATTTTTAAAATATTATCTACCACAGTTGCTTTGAGTATTGATTTAGAGTCAAAGATAGAGGTTTTTTTTGTTTTTCATAATACAGTGCTTAAAACATAAAGGAAATATATGACAAAGTTGTGAGTGACACCTCTAATAGTGGATCGGGTTTAAAAGCGATCCAACAAATCTTGATTATTGAGCATTTACAATGTCTACGAAGCTATGCCCTCCAAGATAACAATCTCAAGCACAACAAACTGGTTTTCTTATAAAAGTCCTAAAGAATCCCTTAGATTATATTGGTTTCCTTTGAATTTCTTAAATGTCCCTTTTTCTTTTTCTTAAAGGAGAAAAATAGATGACTTATCCATAATTATTTGTTAAAGAAATTGATGCTAGAATTTAACTGGAAACAAGGGCTTCTGACTCCAAGTCCAGTTCTATTTTTGTTAATCTATCCTCTCTCTCTCTCAGGCCGTACTATTTTTTGCCACCCCTGTATCCACGGTAGACATCATCCATAGCATTAACACTTGCTAAGTCCTGATGCAGACTTCACCACCATTTGGCCAGTGTTGGCCCTAAAGGTAAAAATTTTTACCAAAATGCTCATCAGTGTTTTGACCATATAAGGAATAGAGAAAACTGTAGTAAAACTGTTAATTTAGTTATAAGATCCCCTGGAGAAAACCACAGTTCTACACAGTTTTCACTCCACAAATAATGATAATGGCATTTACTAATCTCAGCAAAAATTAAAATAAATATTATTGAAAAATCTACAGATTCTGAATAGGAACTGTCCAGTCAAAATAATAACAAATTCTAAGTAGAAATAATAAAGTCTTTTCTTACCATAACTATTCCCTCAAAGGTTCCAAAAATTTAATTTTGTAAACTTATACATCTCTTTTTATATGGATTTCAAATTTTTGGTAAAATCATTTATTTATAGATTTTTCTCCCCACTAAGAGTCTGCATCTACTTTAAGGAAGCAATGTATGAGAAATAGCTATAAAGACTGTTGATGACTAAATACTAAATTCTCCATTCATTCATGGACACACACATTTAGTTTGTGATGTGAATGCACTCATTGCACACTCAGCTTGTCAGTTCTCTCCTCTGGTTTTTACGTCTGTCAAGAGTCAGGTTATCTATCTTCGGCCATAAGCCTTTCAATGAAAAAAAAAACGTTTTCAATAACCTAGCATACCACCATTTATCCACCTGAGTTTAATTAATTTTGTCTGATTGAGTGGGATTGAAACTCTCCTCAACACACTATTTATATCAAAGGCCTATTATCCTTCTGTGTTTTGTACAAGCACAAGGTATTTTCTTAAGGAAAGAACCTTGACAACATTAAGAAGATGCCATGTCTAATTGTGCCCAGCAATATAAAGTAAAAAACCAATTAAATTTGACATTAACTCTAAAGAAATGCAGAGTTACGCTCTTCCTTAACGATATTGCAATTTAATTTGTTTTGCATTTGGCTGAAACATAATATTCCTTACATTGAGCTATCATTTATATGGTTAATTTCAATGCTTTCAAATTAAGTCCATTTGCATTTCTTTAAAAGCCTAATTATTCGTCCACTGTTATTGGTTTTTCAGTCCTCTTCAGTTTAAACTGTACTGTACAAAACATAGCTTGAATCACGGACCCTACCCTGTCATTTAATCTCCAGGACTCTAGTTGATCATATTATAGACTGGGCCTGATTCCCACAACTCGACTAAATTTGACCATAGATACTGTTAGAAAGAAAATGGACTGCATTTGGTTGCCTTCATCTTATATTTAATATCTACTGTGTTTAACAATATCAGGTTGGAAAATATTGTAGACTCATTTCAGATGATCCTCTTTGTTTTACTGCATGTAAAACGCCTTTGCTCACTCTGTTTTAGAAACAGTGGTCTGTTTCTTCATACTCATCAATTCTGTCAGTTTTTGTACTGAAGTTGCTCTTAAGGAAAATTCTGATAACATTTAAGAAAGAAACTATGTCAACCTGAGAGGAGCTGACAAATGCAGTCTCATCTCTTTACAAATGTAATAGCAGTTAAAATTTATAATAATATCTTGCCTGTGTTTTGGGCTGTGATAGAGCCTGTGATAGAGCTCTCAACAAGCTTATGTAGCCACCATCTCGATGACACACCCAGCAATCTCATGAGATATGGAGGACAGATACGAATAAGACATGTGCCCAAAGTAGCTAAGCCAAAGAAAACCCCAAAGTATAAAGAGTGCTGTCTAAAACAGTTTAAAAATGCAATTTCTACACTTCAAAAAAAGTCCCAAATCGTAAGTATAAATATTTGGTTTATAAAAGAGGAAATATAAATGGCTAGTAAACATTTGGAAAAAAAGAGTTCAACCTCACTTATTAAAGAATTAAAATAGTATGAGTGGCATCTTTTCCTGTCAAATTATAGCAGATGTGATGAATTGAACTCTCATATTGTACAGTAGGTGCTTATAATAGTACAATCTTTGAACTTAAAAGTATGATATCTTAAAAATATCATACTCTTTGGCTCAGTAATTCACCTTCTGGGAATGTTTCCAAAGAAAATAAACTAAAGTACCAACAAGACTTTATACCTAAAGACTTGTACCTAAAGACATCACAGCCTCATTGTGATGCTTTCAATAATTAGGGAAAACTTTTCTGTAAGGCTCTTTATGGAACACTTTCATGTAGTATGTATTCACTGTGTATAGTAGTATATATTCACCATTTATTCAATATACTTGACCAGCATTAAGTGTCTCTATATACAGCTGATAATGTATTTTAGGTATTGGGGACAAAATGGTGAAAAAAAAAGACATCATCCCTGAACTCACTAACCCTAAAGACTAACAACAACAACAAAAAAAACAGAATGCAAAATTGTTTGTGCTATATGATCTAAATTATACAAAAATGCATAAAAGAGAAGTTGAAGAAAACATATAAAAATGTTACATCACCTCTAGATATTAATATTTTAGATAACTATTTTATTCATTTTTTTTCAGTATTTTCAAAATTTCCCACGCCTAGTTTTAAGTGTCAAAGTAGATGCTCAATTACTCTGGCATAGTAAGTAGCAAGGCTGTGCTTTGTTTGTTACTCGTTGTACTTTAGCTTATCCATTTGCCTGAGGTCATCTAATGTGATGATAAGGTTAAGGTTGAAGGTTTAATGGCTCATCAGAAAGTTAATTTATTTGATATTTGCACAACTACTCCTTCCTTCATCACCTAGTATTTATCAGGGGCCTATGATGCACCAGGCACTGTCTTGAGTGTTGAAGATACAAGGATGAGCAGCATTCAGTCCCGTGCCCTGAGGAGCATGGAGTCTAGTCTTCTTGAAAGCCATATGCTGTAATTCACAGTAGGTATTAGACATAGCAATAATACAAATAAAAAGAAGAAAGAAGATGAAGGAGAAGAAGAAGAGGAAATTTAAAAAAAAAAAAAACGTTCTCCATCACTGGACAAAGAAGCATTCTGCCTTATTAAGTTCTTTAAGAGTGTGCTAATGTTGCCTTTTTTGTCTCTGAAGTCTCATATTAATTTGGGAAATATGTTATTTCAAATGTCAGAGTTAAGATCAGCATACTCATATAGAGAAATTAGTGAGCTTGCCTTCATTTTACCTCCATTGAACTAGCCTGTATCTATCCCCTGACGAAACCGTGAGGTGTAGCAGTTCTGGGGATGTTAAAGAGTTCCAACTCAGACACACCCGGGCCTCAGAGCATAAGAAGCTGGATGATGAACTGATTTATGTTGGTGTTGTGGGAACATTTTGAACGTTCCTATGCTCTGAATAGGTGCGGAATATGCTCTGAATAGATGAGGTAGATGAGGAATCCCAATTTACCCTTAAGAATGTTGGAAACTCATTGGTTTTTAGGAGGGCAGGATTCAATATGACGTTCACCGCTAAGGTAGTCTTCATACCTGGGAATTCATAGCCCTAAGACAGTGGTTCAAAATAGGCAGTAATTTTACCCCCCAGGAGATATGTGACAATATCCAGAGAAATTTTGGTCGTCACAACTGAAAAGGTGATACTGGCTTCTCATAGGTAGAGGTCAGGGATGCCGCTAAACATCCTACACGAATAGAACAGCACACGAAGCAAAGAATGATCCTGCTCCAAGTGTCCATAACGCTGAGGTTGAGAACACCGCCCTGGGAGTATATGAAGGCTTTCTGCGTGGGATCACTTTACAGTCCTCAATTTTCTTATGTATTCTCTGAGAAAGCTGCTTCTTCTTTTCCACCTCCCGTTCACAATAACCTCCCTTCCACCCAACCAAAGAAAGCCTGACTTTCACTTATCTCAAATCTTATTATGTGCATGGTTCCTAAGTAGAACAACTTCCATTGCACTTAAAATAGGGGACAATTTGAAATACTGATTTCATTGCTTAGAAAATGAGTAATTTTAATGAATGAGCCAAATAAACATCCTTTCACAAGTCACGTAGCTTGCATTTCTTTAAACAAAATTGAAGGACAACCTATCCCAATAGTCAGTTGTAGATCATTAAAAATAGTGTTTGATGAGAGAATGCTATGTGATGTGAGGCATATATTTCAGAAGGAGTTTTAAAAGTGAGTTCAATTGCTGTGGCAAAATTCATTCCACTTTCTTCTACATATTTGTAGAAGTTTTTCAAAACTTCTGTCTCTAAAAGCAAAGATGTAATCAGAATTAGTGCTAAACCCCATTATAGTCTAGTAGTAAATAGTCAAACATAAGCACCAGAATTAAGTGGAAGAAAAAAAAAGCCCATCTGGCTTATTAAGAGATGAATTTCCTTTAAATATTTATTTTTTATGTTCAATAAATATAAAATTTATAACGTATTTGTGTGATTATAATCAATTATATTCTAGTGATAATAATAATTCAATCCAGGAGAAATTTTAACTCAGAACCTGTGTTCACAGGGAAAAAAAAATGTTAAATTTAAATATACATGCTTATTTTTGTTACAGAGAAGTATGATTAATAAAAGACTTTCAGACATGAGAATTTTAACGTTAGGATAAATTCATGTAGAGTAAATAAAGTGAAAGTAAGAATTCAAGGGGAAAAGTAAATATTATGAAATTTCTGCTAAAGAAGAGCTCGTTTATGCATTTTCATTTCAAATGTATGATATGGGTATCAAAACATTTTGAGATTTAGATTCTATTGGTATATTTCAAGAACAATTCATCATTTTTATTTGAACATGTAAAATCTAAAATGTCTCAGAAATTACATCCTTTGCAGTGATGTTGTATTTACTATATAGCCTGCTTTTACAATATTAGTGGGATGAAAGCAAATGTACTAGGACACCTGAATCTTATGCTTTGGATGTCTGCCATGTTTTTTAGGTTCATATTGACTTAGTATTCTAACTGCTTAGGAATTGCATTAGTTGAATTGGATAGAAACAGCATCCTCCTCAAAAAAGAGACATGGCAGTACATTCTGCTAGACAAAGTATCTGCAAACTTTATCTGTAAAAGCCCTAGATAGAAAATATTTTAGACTTTGTGGCCCACGTGGTCTTTGTCCCTCTTACATTGTAGTACAAAATGTCAGAGTAGCACAAAAGTATCCATAGTCAATGTGTAAATTGATGATCATGGCTATGTTCTAATAAAACTTTATTTACAAAAACAGGTCACAGGCTAGATTTGGGTGAGCAATAGTTTGCTGACTCCAACACTTGACTATCAAGTCCCTGAAGACAGGATATATGTTTTATTGAATCTAGTATTCTCATCAGCTAGCACAAAACCTAAAACCCAACAAATGTTGAATAAATGAGTGGAAATATTTAAGCCTTAAGAGAATAATAGTCTATTTAAAATATGCTGCAATATAATGAATAGGGGAGAAAATTGTAAACCTCGTAGAGCTTAGATATTAGTCAAGAAGTCCTATTTCCAAAAGTATCAAGCTTCTTGGCCACAGATAATAAAACGAAGCTTCAGTATTCAAGCATTCAATATAATTTGAATAATTAATGTTCAAGTATAACTTCTCATATATTTATCTTCATTATATTTTGAACCCCTGAAAGTCAGACATCTTTGAATCCTGACTCCATTTCTATCCCTTATTCATAATAGGTAATTGAAACTTCAAATTAATTATAGATGGAGAAAGGTAAATCAGACAATGGCCAATTAACTAACAAATCAACAAACATTTGGTGTATCTAGTATGCTTTAAACATTATATAGTTGTTGAAGCAGAGCCAATGAAGAAAATTTACTAAACAAATAAATACTGTATAGCATTTATATGTCCATGTTCAGATCTAATTCCTAACACATATTAACTCAGCTAATCCTCACAGCAAATGTGTGATAAAATAGTGTACATTATTAGGTTCATTTGATAGATGAGGAAGCTGAGGTACAGAAAGGCTAAGTAATTTGTCCAAAGCCACACAGCTGGTAAATGGCAAAACTGGGATTCAGACCCAGGCACTCCGCCTCCTGAGTCTGTGTTCTTACCCATTGCAAAATTCTGTCACTTCTCTTGAGAAATCCCATGAGGTTTCACAATGACAGATATGAGTTGCTAATACATAAGAGGACAACACAACATGGCATTTCTAACTGACACCTGTAACCAATAAAAGCTAGATGAATTCAGAAAGGTCATGTTCCAGTGGTTAGTATGAACCTCATGGGAAGTCACTTGAACCAAGCCTTCAAACTGTGTAGAATTGTATTGGCAAAGAATCACAGAGAAACTTGTCAGGTGGAAGAATAGAGTGAACAGAAGCTGAGGGGCAGAAATTGTGTGTGTGTGCCACCCCAGATGAAATAAAGTGTAAGAGAGGACACTAACATTAACTCCACCCTAACCATGTGTCAGATACCGTACTTGGTCCTTGACCTTCTAGGGAGCTAGTTACAATCCCAGGCACTGAAGTGAGGTAGTCCAGATACCAATCCCACCTCTGCTACTTACCGGGTTCCTTAACTTCTCTGAGCCTCAAAATTTTTGTGAAGTGAAGATAAAGTGTATCTGCATCATAGGGTCATTATAAGAGTTAAATCAAATGAGATAACATTGTAAAATGCTTTGCATAGTGCCTGCTATTTAGCCCTCATTAAGTGGTTTGTTATTGTTCTTGAATTCTATTGTCCCACAAAAATAAATGTGAAGTGTTGTTATCTCTGTATTGTGCAAATGACAAAACTGAGGCTCAGAGAGTGGCAGACTAATGTCTATAATATATGTATAATTTTCCAAGTACAATATGCCTTCAAGAGAGTTCTCATTGGGAAGTAGAGTTTGGTTATTAGAGGGAAGAATTGAGAGATGCTGAAATGTCAAAATAGGCGTTTTGTTGTACTGAGATAAATTGAGAATGTTGAGGACCTAGTGTTTGAACTTTTGAACAAAAGGAAACGTATGACTGTTCTTGTATTTAAAACTTGCTTCTTAATTATTTAGGGGGTCACTGCATAAAAAGAGGAGTCAAGCATAAAGCAGAGAGCTTAGCCAACATATCAGCTATCCCCCCAAAACCTGTCTTATGACATGTGTCCTCACTCCCACCTAACAGTTCTGAACATACCTGGAGCACTTGATTCAGCCTGATGTTCTTTCCTTTTATTTATTTACAATTGTTTAGCACGATCTGATTGAAAAAATGTATAGACAATACTTACCAGATATAAATTGCAGTGTTTCCTCACATACCATCTCACTGAACATTATTATACCAATTGTAGTTTTTTATCATAGCTATGGAAAATCGATTTGTTCTTTCAAAGGATTGTTTTATGAAGGAGCATACCACTTTTTAAATAGGAGCTATCCAATATTTTATTTCATCATATTTTATACACAATTTTTAAAGATGACTCCAAGAATCTAAACTAGCTGAGACTTTCCTCTTCTTCCCACTAAAAAGTATATTTTCTAGTAGAAAAACTGCTCAAAATTTTATCTGAGTCGACTTTCAAGTACACACCTACAAAATGCATTTATATCTTTTAAAAACATTCAAATCCCCTCATCATTTCTTCTTACAGTCAGTGTTTTTATTCATCATTTCATTTTTAAGATTCTCTTTATTCTCATAATTTCAATGGTGTGTTCTGCTATAATGGAAAGTACTGACATCAGGAGATCTAAATTGTGAAACTTATGTAACTTGCACTATACTCAGTCCAACATCTTGAGGTCTAATTAAATACAAACCAAGTCAGTTGGCAGAAAGGTACGGTGTGGTGCTGTGGATATTAGCACCTTGTTAGCAGTCAAAAACCTGCTTTCTCAGGCAGAACCTATTTCTGAAGGCAAAGTTTTATATAGATAAAAGCTGTAATGTTTGAAAGGCATCTGATGAACTTATATTTGAATCCAGAAAAAGAAATATTTTCTTACTAGACATTTTTAATTTAAAAAAAAAAGTTAGCCAAGTACTCTCAAAGACAGTGGGCTTTTTTTTCTTTTTTTTACTTTTTAGGGTTCAATTTCTAGAAAAAGATACATTTTTATTTAAAATGCCACTACAAGACATGTGATCTTATAAAAAAATACTATGAATGTGTAATATAAATAAAACTAAGTTATAAGGTTCATGTTCCCCTGGTATTAGTCTAAATCTTCATCCTCATCATCATAGCTAATTCTTACTGAACACTTACTATGTGAAAGGCACTGCAGTGCGTACTTTATGTGAATTACCTCAGTCAGTCATCAGAATAAACCCTTGAAATTAGTGTTATTTTTATCTTCATTTCACAGATGGGAAAAAATGAAGCAAAGAGAGTTAAATTAATTTTTCCAAGGTCACACAGATAGCACCTGGAGTTGCTGGGATTCAAATCAGGTTTTTAACAACTGTGCCCTCCCCATCGCTCCCCTATGACTACAGGATGCTTCAAGCTGACCTCTTCCTCTTGGTGCATCTTGTCTGTCTCAGAGGCCCTTTCTGGGGTACACAACATTCACAATACTCCTTGGCTCTAGCCATGCCACAGCTAAGTGAATGGTTTGCAAAAATGCACTGGTTCATCTTCTTCTTTAACTCATGCATTCCTCTGTGGCACCATTAATTGAACAGCTGGAATGAAAGCATGATCATTCAAAATCACTGGGAAACATGTCTTTCTGTTAAAAGAGCATTTAAAAATTGCCACCCATGACCACACACTGCACCTGGCCCTGAGCAACCTGTCTTAATTTGAGAACATGTGGCTCACACCCAAGTCCATGCAGTATCCAACGCGATGGTATTTTGCTATCTCACAAAAGACAGACTATCTTCTGGGGATTCAGCAGAAAGAATTCTAGAATTTAAATCAGGAGGCATTTTGCTGCCCTTAACTATGAGCCTGGGCAAGTCATCTCTTGGGTCCTGCCTCCTCGTTTCCAAATGAAAATGTAGGATAAGATTGTCTCCAGTGTCACTTCCAGCTTTCAAGTTCCATAGGTTCACGCCCTTAAGGACAATACTTTTGTTACATTGTCACCAGGATTGGTTTTCAGTTGTTTTAGTTTTGGAGGAAATAGAGGCTTTTATAGACTCTGTAACCTGTCCAAAACCAACAGGGATAAGATGTGCACACTGCGATTCCACCTCAGGACCATTTGATTCCAAAAGTCCTGAACTGAAGGTCCTTTGTGACAGTAACTCTGTCCCCTAAAATATGCCTGCTCTCTGCTCTCCAATTCATTAGAGTTACAGTAAATTTCTACACAGCCTATAATCTTACAATACACCGATAATACAATATTCTTTAGAACCGCAGTGAGGTGAGGGCACAGATATCAGAAGTGGTGGTTCTTGAATGCTATTATAAGGTATATACGACAGAGAAATCCAGCCTTAACACTGTTTATATCCTAGTAAATGAATTTGCCAAATCCTTTCCCAAGAACACATTTTCATAGGGGTATAAGGAGAAGGCTTGAGGGCCTGAAAACTTGAAAGACCCTTCCACCGGTGTGGTGGGGCAAGCACAGAAAGGCTGTGCTAATTCGGGGTAACTATCTTACCTATTGCTCAATTTTGCTGAAGGCTAGTTGGAGTGTCTCTGTGTGCGCACGCGCGTGAGCACGCAGGGAGTATTTAGACAAGTCAGGGTGGGTAGATTGTGTGGGAGACAGGGGGATTCAATGAAGGGAGATTCTTTAGCCTTCCCTTCAAGTACATCTCCCTCCTGAGTGCATTTACTTCCATCACAATGGACTAGAAGAGATCCTTGCTTAGTGGTGCAGAACCCTTGAGACCTAATTTAGCTTTTATAGGAAATTCAAAAAGAGACGGCACAAGAGCAGGAGAACAGAACAAAGATATGAGTTTGTACAGGGAATATTGACACTTGTGCACTGCTTCTGTAACTTTTGAAAGAAATATTCTAAGTGAATGCTGACTTAGACTTTTCTGTCAGTGGCAGGCTGAGCTCCTCCCGCCGAACAATGCGCTGTGCGAATCGTCTTTACAGTTCCCGACAGCCTGTCGTCTCGGAAGCTCGGGTTCACTGGTTTTTATGCTGTGAAGGTCAGGAAACATTTTGGAAAAATAAATTTTCCCTTTTAATTTCTTAAATGTGTCCTCCCAAGGATGCCCAGAAATAGGAAAGTTACATAAATGCAAATTAAAAACATGCCCGACAAGCTGGGGCCGCTGGTGCCTCTGATCGTTTTTTTATTCGCATTTCACAGCAATTTCCAAGAACATCACCACATCCTTTGTTAACTACATATCAATTAAAATACCTCTGAGAGGCAGGTACAATAATGCACTATTTATTGTCCTTCTTGAAAAGCGAAAGACACACTTTTTTCTAACTGCTAAACGCATCGCATAGAGACTTAGAGAAGGGGGAGGGAAGCCTGCTCTTAAGGATTTCACAGAGGATGGAGAAAGACATTCTTTCCAATGCTGTACAAAAAAAAAAAAAAAAAAAAAAAAAAAAGCTCAGCAGCTTAACCAGGCAATCAGTGGGAGGGATAAGACCAGAACCTAGACATTCTTATTCTTGCTCATCTATTGCAGACACAAAGTCTAATAAATTGACATTCATAAGCAATTTTGCCACACAAATATAAAGTTGTTAGTGCAAAGAGCCCAAATTACTTTTGCGAATGGCTGTAGCAATGTAGTAGTGGAAGGCAGGCTGACTTAAAGAAAAATAAAACAACAACTTTGAAAACCTTGAGCTTTGAAATCAAATGTCTTGCTGCCCTACTTACATTCTGAGTTAGCTGGGATCATTTACCTACCCCTCTGAGTCTGTTTCCTCACCTGTTCAGTGTGATAATGAGTCCTACTTCACTGGATAGGTGCAAGAATTAAATGAGGCAGTATCAAAGCTAGCAGGTCCTTAACTAGTTGTATTATTATCTGATGGACAGCAACAATATATAATATTTTCACTTTTAAAGGTTGGCTTCAAACAGCTGTGCTGCATTTAATCTGCCATTTCTGGGTCTGGCTTTTTTTCCTGCGCACTGTGAATGCCTGTGGTTCTGTTGATCTTACACCTTGCCTGGTAACCAGCTAAAGCATGATCACTAACCTTAGAGTCTTTCACATCCTATGGTCTCTTTACTATTTATAGCTCCACACTATTGTGGGCCTGTTAGACATGAACACAAAATAAAACGTAAAATTCTGTGATTTGACAGATTAATTAACCAGGTCAAGGTGTTAAATTGAGGCAATGATCATCATGTGTCTAACCCTATACTTAGTTATTGGGCAACTGGATGCTAACTGGCATTCCCTACCAGCTAGAAAAAAATCTATGGACATAGCATTTTCTGGTCTTCAAATCCTGCTGTTGACTAAAACTTGATTGTACCACTGCATTAATCACCAGGCTTGAGCTGAAACCCTTGTTTTTATTCTGGGAAGATGATTTATTCAAAATAATTTTTCACTTATGGGTCTAATCATCAGCCCAAGATGATTCAGATGGTGAAGTCCAGCTGTAACAACAGTATCATCCAGAAAAATAACCACATGTATATTGAATCCCTTGAAAGTTTTCCATAACAGATCTGGGGGTGATAAATCATGCAAACTCATTCTATAATTAACTAAAGTGTTCCTTTTCCTTCACCGTAATCTAAAAGGATTAGCCCATGACCTTTAGTTGGATAAATCAGGGGGCCATAATTTACTCTGCTGTGCAAAATTAAATTCAGATTTTAAAATTTGACAAAATGAAAATCCAAACATACACCAAAGGGAGCCTTTTCCAAAACTTTAAAAGTAATCTTCACAGCAAATAAAAGTTTGGACAATGAACAATATCTCTATAGTAAATAGCACAGCTTTCAATAATATATCTTAGAACTTTTCATAAGGATCTCCTGAAAAACCTCATGGTCATTATCATCTGGGAAAGTTATTGAGTAAGTTATGTGGATAAACCAAGAGAACCAGGCTTCTACAGTTTATTCCTGATCTTGGATTGTTAACAAGGCTAATTGTTCACAGTTTTATCTCAATTGCTCAATACAGTACTGACACAATGAGTATCTGTTGAATGAATGCAGCAAGGAAATTGAACCCTACCTCGTTTCCTAATCTGTAACAGTATGAAAGTACAGTTAGCCTTCTCCGTACGGTTATTATAAAATTATAAGGACTGGTGAAACAATGTTGCTACCATCCTTCAATCTCTCATAAATATGCTCCTTGTGTATTATCTCCTGTGTCTCCCAGTTCCTGCTCTCGTCTGCCACAGGCCTTGGTTCTGTTCTTATCTGGCTTTTGTTTTCTGATGTCACACCACTGATGCATTCAATAAAAACGTATTCAGCAGTCACTTAAGACCTTTCTGCAACAAAGCAGAAGATGGGTGGATAGAGAGAGGGATTGACAGATAACTTTCTTCAGAGAACACTATAATTACCAAATTTTAGCAATAAACTTAGTAAAATTATTGAATTTTTGCCTGCTTTCAATTTCAATTTTACATTTTCAGCCATCGAAAAAATTGACTTATTTGGAGAATTGCATTGTGCTGAATGTATTGACTTCCATTGAGCGTGTTGAAAATGCCCATTGCTTGATACATCGTTAATATAATAATGAAGATCAAGCATTTTTAGATCCAAAATCACTGACATCAAAATCTCACAAACACTAGAAAAATAGAAGGTAGAATTTACCTTCTCTCCAGGAAATACTGACCAAAATTATTCTATACAGTGATTTTATTCCATTATTTTCTGAATTATCTGTATGTAGGTCAAATAAAAACTGAGAAACTGAGTTCACATTATTAACCCAGGAACTGATCACAGATTGGTAATACAGCAGTGGATGGGTGTCTACTTCAAAAAGGATAAAGCCTAATTCTTTGATTTTGCTAAAATAAGCCATTTACAATGTAGCGCATTGTCTGTCACTTGCTTCCCTAGAGGACGGTATTGATATTCAGTTCTTAAAAATGGTTACCAAAAAGGGAACAACATAAATCAGAATCCGTGCAGGTTATTCTTCACAAGGAACAACCTGTAAGCTGAAGTCATTGTTTGGCGTTCCACTGTACCCAGATAACAAACCAAAGAGTGGAAGGAAGTGTTTTGATGAATAGAGGCGTCACTGCAAATCACTATTAACCTAAAAAAAGAAGCAGAGTGTAAAATGCACGTGAGCACCTCTTTTCTAGCATCTAGCTTTATCTAATCCTTATTAACCTAGCACATCACACTGATTTATGGGGTAGGGATGGTGCCACTTAAGTTTGGGTGCTTAACAAGCAGTAAACATTTGGTAGATATTTCTTGAGGTTTGACTCTGGTTGTTAGCTGTTGATTCTCTGAAATTTTCTTCTCTATAATCTTTTAATTTGCCATCGTCTCATTTTTCCCCCTTACATTTTCTTACCAATTTACATCTTGTTTTCCTGTCATTTCTGTTTTTTCATCATCTCAGAGCTCTTCCCATTGGGATTCTTTTTTTCACCTCTTTTGTTCTATCCCTTTTATGTTCTCTTCTTTTTTTCTATTTTTCATTCATTTTATCTCAGCAGTCTTCTAAATTTTTTCTCATTTACTTGGAAAGCATTTGTTTGACCCATATCCTCCTCTCCCTTTCCCTAATCTGCCCATTTTTGCTCTTTCCTTTAAGTATCTCCACCTTTGGCAAAAGTTTATCAAAACTGCCATAGGAGTAAGGAATTTTGCAAGATCTCCTTGTTCCTTCATAACCTTGGTCAAATGCAAAGCATAAATCCATATTTATAGGTCAGGTATCTGATTTCAAACTATGTTTGTCCCACATCTGTGTTTTTTACATGTATGAACATTTCACACCCAGAGAACTCCAGCCAGATCTTTCAAAATAAATTGATTGCCTGATTGTCAGTGCCCCATAATCAGAACATTAAAATTAAAAAAAAAAAACACTTGTAATATTTTTCTTAAACCAGCTTTAGCTAAATGCTTTGTCTAGGAGACTGTTAATCCAAACACCTTTTAAATTTGATTCCTTTTAATAAGGATAAATAATCTCTTGTCTCCTGTTGAATCTTCATTCTAGAATTGGTATCAAGTGTGGCCAGACTACTTTGAGGAATTGATTATGCAGCTGAGGCTGTTTGGGTTTATATTCTGTCTTTAATTCCTGAGCTGTGAAATACTCTTGAGAATAAGCCAATGGTACATCACACCAGAGTTTAAAATTTGCAACATGGAAAGTATTGCCATGACTTTATTCATTGGATCAACCACACATTTTTTAGCAAATATTATATGCCAAAACCTGTGCTAGTTCTGAAAGAGAAAAGAGGAACAAAGTAAAGATTTCATCATCTAAAGAAAGCCGGAGATACGACCAACCAGTAATTCCAGAGTAGAGTGATATGCCAGGGTGAGGTTTTATATAAGGTGCTAGGAATTCACAGAAGAGGGGACTTTTTTCTGCCTTGGGTGGTAGATGAAGGGAAGCGTGTGGAAAGGTCTGAAGAAAAGTGGGATTTATTCAGAGAAAGGAAGAATTACCATCAATCTAAGCAAGAGCAATGTTCAAAAAATGATCCACTTTTTACTAGATATGATAGATAACGAAATTGGGGAAAAAAAATTGCCATAAATGATTGATACTGCAGCAGAATTACCATCATCTCTTAGATCCTAAGTCTTAAGAGATCCTGAAGGAAATCTGAAAGTCTTGACTTCTGCTGAAAAGCTAATTAACTTTATTTTTTGCTGACTTTTTCATTTCCTTTCTATAAGATGAGCTGTTGATTTAAATACAGGCATGAAAAGGCTCAACTAATTTATAGGAGAAGATAATGTTTAAATATCTTATTGTTTGCTCAGACTATTCCTGTGGATCTTCTCTATTTGCACAATGTAAATACTTTTCCAACCACTATTGATTCTTCCCTTGTCTGATAATCAAAGCTTAGATCAACCATCATAAATCAAATATGAAAAGCCAAATTCAAAAAAATTATATTGGTCTTTCTTTTATGTTCAACAGTGAAAAAGGAAAATAAAAGATAGTGTTGTACAGCCTGTAAAGATCACATCTGGAAACCTAATGATCATCTTTAATTTGTGAAAATTTTTTGGAAAATATATCTTTGATTCTAATTACCCAATGCCTAAGGTTCTTATAATTTAATAATCTAATAGGGAATATCTTTGGAAAGAAAAATTACTATTTTCACCTTAGATCCCACTGTACCACAAAACTAAGAATATACAAAGTACTCAAAACTTACTCATTAAATTATATTTAATTTTACTTAAAGCTAAGTCTGCTTAGTGATCTACATTCCTAATGCTGGCAAATAAACACAAAAGATTAATCCAAAGCCATATAATCTTTATATCAAGAATGATAATGTTAAACTCCTGATTCTCTAATTTTCAAGCAATATTTCATATTGCCAACCAAATGGAGAGGGAAATGTATTTATGTGCCATAATCACTACTGTGACTTACTAATTCCTTTGTAAGTAGAATGTAGAAGTTATAAGGAGTTGGATGTTATATTGACTTTTCATTGCTGGCTAAAGGCTTACATGCCATATAAAATGGATTCTAACATCAAGGCAGGGAGAAGTCATGTTTCCAAGATCCTTTTTTAGAAATCAGTGGGAAACCAAACAGTTGTATAGTCTAGTTAATAAAGTTAGGCAGTAGAGTGGTAGAACTTTATTGCTACTCTTTCTTAGAGAAAGTTAGAGATTTATCTTTACATATAATTGATCAAATAATTTTCCATTTCCCATCTTGCATTTCACATTTTATTAAACCAGCCAGGATTTTCTTCCCGGTCCCTCTCAAAAATGACAGGAGGATACCGTGCCCACATTAGAATTTTCCCACTCTGAGCATGGCAAGTAGGCAGGTATGTGGGAAACCTGATTTGTGTCCACGTGTTCCCATGGGGAGATGAATAAATTGAAGAGCACACGTTATTAGTTTTTATAATCAGTATGTAGAATTCTAGCTTTTTTTGCTTTGCATCCCCATTCCAACAGCACCCTGATGAACGTTCCCCTTTGCTTCCTGAAATTTCCAACTAAATCAGAACTTCTTTTTAAAAGTATCTCAGATGATTCTAGCATAGAGCCATGGCTGAGAGACATTGAGAAAACAAATGCAAACATACAGTAATCCATCACTAAATGTTGAAAAGGAAAGGGAAAAAATTTGCAAAAGGATTAGTTAGAAAATACAAAGATGGGATACAGTAACTTTAAGAAAAAGTCAAGTTTGCTGTGTATCTAATTTACAGCTTCTTCACACATGCTTTCTTTCACAATAAGAAATGGACTATCAGCTCCCCTAATTTGGAATCACTCAAGTTGTCGTAGGCGCCTGACTTGCCTCAGAACCACCAGGGAATTTATTTAAAATGTAGATTACTGAATCAAAATCTCTAACAGAGGGGCTCAATAATTTAGCAAACATCCACTTTAACCAAGACCCCAACATGATTCTTATGCTGAAGCTTGAGATTCATTATTCTAGTTAACTCACACACTTGCCCTTTAGGGAAATAAAGGCTTACATTTAACTTTGCAATTTGAGCAACCAATGATAAAAAAACAAAAATACTTATCCAGACTCAACTGGACAGTCAGCAACCATGATCCTGGCGTGGAGCTCATGTTCCTTCCCATGCTCAGTGCTTCCTCCATCACCTGGGTTTTCCTTTCTCACCTTGGAAGCTGCTCTGCAGACCTAGGCTGCCACAATAGGATGTGTCCATCTTCATCAGACACCTGCTTCTCAGAATTTCCCATGACTTCTTCAAACTACTGAGGGCGCCCATGTGAGACATCCAATACAGACTTCCTGTTGGCTACCCAAAAGCCAAGTTTGTGCTAGAAATTTAGGGAAGATATATTTTCTTAGATGACCAATGTTCTGTGATTTGTGGTAATGCTGCCATGATTTCTGGGTTTTTTAATTATGTAATTACAACAAATTTCAGAATACATACACATCTGTAATAATATAAAAGAGACACTTAGGGCAAGATGGGAGACCCTCATGGCTGATCAGAAGAAAAAGGGGGAAATACACATTTTAGAAATGTATGTTTTAAAAAACAGAAACAAACAAAACAGCCACATCCAATGATAGAGATGCACTGGGCTCTGTCATTGGACATGCTCAAGAGTGGAATGGTTGCCTGGAATGGTTGCCTTTCAGGGAAGTTTGTAAACACAGGCTTCTCAGAATGGAAGTTTGAAATTGAAGACCTAAATTCCATCCAGTGTTGATTGTCTATGTTGATATATTTACAGCTACTCACAAAAGACAATTTGGGAAAGACACCCCAATTAATTAAAGCTAGCCAGAAATCTCATGAGAATTTGGACCTAGAAACCATAAGCATGAGCAGTCAACCATTATCCGTTAGTAGTAATACATTTTTTAGTATGAAATGATTTTGATTATTATTCGTTTTAAATTATAATAGAAATTTATTCTCAAACACTTTTTAGAAAGGATATGGGGAGTAGCTTTAATTATCATACTTTCACTATAGAAAACAAGATGCTAAATTATGAACAGTTATGAGTCATTCATTCTTTAACTATTTACTGAGCACCTATTATGTGCTAGTCACTGTTCCAAAATTTGGGAATACAACAGTGATAAAAATGACCAAAGATCCCTACCCCCATGAAACCTACATTCCAGAAGGGAGAGACAGAGAACAATAAAATTGAAAAAAAAAAAAACCAGTAAAATCCATAGTATTTGTGATGGTGGTAAGTTCTACAAAGAAAAATAAAGCAAGGAAGGAGCTAGAGAGTTCCAGCATGGTAAGAAGTTATAGGTAATTGTTGCTATTTTTCTTTCTGTATGACGAAAGTAAAATCACATCTATTACCAAGAATAATTTTAGGATTGACAGGCTCAGTGTCATTTAGCTCAACCCCCTGGTTTTACAGAAGTGAGAACAGAGCCCACAGAAGTTCATGTTTTGTCGAAGGTTTCCAAGGCCTGAGGTCAAGTCCAGTTGCACGGAGACCAGTGCGCTATGCGCCGTATCCTGTGCCTCTCTTAGGAGTCTAGGAGTTGTCCCTTCAAATTCGTTTTGCCACTACAAACGAGCAAACGAGTCCAGACTTTGACTAAGAATGTTTTCACTCTTCCAAAATATTTCTCTCTGTGTATCTCACCAGCAGCGTGTTTATAGGGTAGCAGGTTGACTTCATGCACTTGAAGATAGATGGCTGCTAACACCATGTTGTGAGTGGTGACGTAATTTCACATGATTCCAAATGGGGTTTCAGAGCTACTCTTCCAAGACAGAGATCTATATAGACTATCAACAGATGACCATAAATATAGTTTGCTATAATTTATTTTTAAACTATCTGTTTTTAAAAGAAACTCCAAATCTGTCACTTCCTTTTCCTAAACTTCAGTGACATACCACCAAAGAAGATCATTTTTCTATTGGGGCAAGCAACAGAGAGACCTTAGAAGAAGAGAGGCAAGAAATTACCCAACTTGAGCGAAATTGGAATCTATGTAAAGGACTGGGGGGTGCTTAGAGTCCAAGTGTTGAAACACTTCTAAAGTGCAGTTATTACTAGAAGTAACTGTGAAAATACTACTCTCCTAGCGCAGCTGCTCCGTGCATATTTGCTTTACTGAAAAAAGAAAAATGTTTATTCTGGTTAGTACTGCAAGCCTCAGGCATCAACGTCTCAAGTGTCTCCTAATCTCTCCTCGAACAGCCGTCCGTCTGGCGGTGGGAAAGGCAGCAGCCCTGGATGTTTGAATCCAGGATTTAGTGTGCCAGGCCAAAGTCTTGTTACCCTTTCCACTTGTAAACTGTGAACAAATGAGAGGAAGACAGAGACAGACTGTGGATGTACCTAAAGTAGTTTTTACCCTCTAACTGTGAGCATAATTGGGTTTTCAATACCACTTAGGGACAACCTGGAAATTATTTCTTCTGAATGTAACATCTTCTTTTGCAATACGGGTGAAATCATTTTCTTCTTTGACTGTAATATTGAACTAGCATTTATTAGGTGCTAGTCCTCTGTCCTTCGCTTTAGGTTTTGTTGCGTGGGCGAGAAGAGTGACTAACATTTTTTGTGTGCCTACTCTATCCCAGCACTGGATAGACAATCCCATGAAGTGGATATTGTTATTAAAGCCATGTTTTTGATGAGGAAATGAGACTAAGGTAGGTCAATAGTATTCCTAAGGTTTTGTATCTTTACTGAGCATTGGAACTAGGACTTCAGACCAGCAGGATTCAAATTCAGGAAGTTTTTTTCAACAAAGCATTGATTGAACTCTCTTTACTTGACCACTGTTTCCAGGAGGAGTGCCATATTTTCTATCCATGAAGATGGTTAAGGAATGGAGGAAATATCATTGCAACCATCAAATATTTCATAATTAAGAAAAATCCCTTCTGCTATTGCAAAATTTTCAAGTGCACTTTTAGATAATAATGTTTATTTTCATGATAAAGGGAAGAGATATTAAAGCCAAAGGACTTTTAAAAGTTGATTTGTCATTGAAAAATTAAGAAAGAAAGGAAAGAGGGATAGTTTATAGTGGCAAGAGGATTGAACAGAAGAATAAAGAGGATGAATAAGAGACTAATCAGCTAAGAAGAGTTAATGCAAAGCTAGGAAAAAAATAACACCGAGATCAGATTTAACAATTTAGTTGTTAACCATAAAAAAGTTTCCATAATTTCTGTTCCTTGTAAGATCACTGCATATTTCTCCAATATTTAAATCTTTGAAAACTGAGGCCTTTTTTTGGCCTCAACTTCTCATCTTTAAAATGAGCATAATAATACTTGACAACTTGTGAAAATTAAAAGAGTAAAATTTACAATTAACAAATAGTAAATTTATGTTTATTTTTAAACATAAATAATATGTTTAAAAGAACTAATACAAAATATTTTAAAAGTGCCTTAAACACTGTCTAGTACACAACAAGTACTAAATAAATGTTGGATATTGTAATTTTTATTATTATAATACACATCCTATATAAAAGCATGATAACTAGGAAAATAAAAACTGATTCCCTCATTTTTGTCCTAAATTATGAAGATTTATTGTTAAGGTGATATATAAATTAATTAAGCAATAATCCAGAGCTATATCAAAGAAAACTACATGAGACTGATGGTATGCCCAGGTGATAATCTATAGTGTAAATATTCTGTCTCCCACCCCAAATATGTAAGCATTTCATGTTACATGAAAATTAATCTTCTCTTTCTGTCCCTACAAATCTCTGAGATAAATCCAAATTCCAATCCAAGTATGATAAAAGGTCACACACATAAGCAAAATACTTTCCAAATAGAGGTGAAATTTTATTCCCTATTAGATTTCATTGGTTGGAGAAGAAAACATGATTCTCTTGACTCCTTTTGAGAGCTAACTGCAATTTCTGCACATTTTCCTTAGGTTTAAGAAAATCAAAACTATCATACTTGGTATTTGAATTTGAAGCCTAATGAAGCCCAGAGAATTTAAGTGAAGCCAGTATCTCTAAAGGTGACACTGACCATGTTATAGACCCTGCTGTGAAAACCTCACATTGCTTTCTGCAAGTATAATTGGCTACATGGCCACCTGAAGAGGAAATTTGGTCTTTTTTGTCATGTAGATCCAGGGATGATGGAAAAAGCAGAGGAGAAATTGTCAAGCTCTGCCATTTGTGCTGATAATCAAAAGGCACTCATCTACAAACAGACAGAAACATCTGAAATCACACTTGTGGCCTGAAATCATTCATTTTCCTTATTCTCAGTCTTTTCTGTAGGTATGAATTAGGAATATTGACCCTTCCACACTGGCTTAAAAGTGGCTTTGTTTATTTCCCAGTGACTAATTGAGACATCTTTAAATGGCATTTTCTTTCTTATCATACCCATTTATTAAATGTTATTCTTATTGCAGAAATCAATTTTTATATAACTCTTCATTTTTCTTTGTTGTTTTATAAAATATGATACTATCTTGCAATATAGTACTCCCTTAATGACACTATTTGTCTCGTGAAGAAACCTCCAAAACACGGGAACGCTTAGTAGCGAGGCAATGTACTTTGAAACAGTTATCAGTCAGCATGAGTGAGCTTCACACCTTCACAAAGATGTAAACTGATGACCTAACCACTGAAATTTCACTGATTATTGTACCAAAGTGATCATGATGGATCAAAGTAAAATGCTAGCGTCAAGCTTTTTGCTTTTGCAGATGTAGCCATAACCCCAAAGCCACCCACCCCAATGGGTGCAAGACTCCACCTTAAAAATAAGTCCATGCGCACCACCAAATCTAGAGTGGCCCCAAAGCTGCTGGTTTCTATGTATTATGCCCAAGTACAAAGTGAAAGTCTGGGAGTTCTGAGGAAGTTGAATTTGCCTCCCTGAGTGAATGGCTTTCCCATTTCAGAAATACCAAGCTTGTGGCTTTATGCCATTTTATCCCCCTGTGCAACGCAATTCTATTACAAGATCACTTTAGAGGGCTCAGACATCTTAGGTTCAGACATGTGAGCGTCGGGTATATATAACCATTGCATAATTGCCTTCTTTAAATAGAATGACAATCAAGTTTTATTGTTATTTGGCTTTAATATACAAGAGAAAAAAAATAAGCCCTACATTTTTATATCTTCTTTTGAAAGAAAAATAAATACAAATGAACTCAGAATAGCTTTTCTGTTTCCACCCTTCCCTAGTAAATTTTGAGTGTAAACATGTTAAACCTTACATGAGAATTTTTTATAAAGACTGTTAAGTCTTCTTGCAAATGGGGTTCGGTTTATATGGAGGAGTGTTGAATTCCTAGTCTTGATATTCACAGTGTCAAAATTATTGCCATTTAAAGTCATGTCTTGAAAATTTTTCATCAGAATTAATGCTATGTGATGTTTGAAGCCCATGAAAAACCTTCAGTGTTTCTTTTTATCTAAGCCGACACACTGTCACTGTGAATAAAAATAAAACAACATATAATGCTGTGGAATTGTTTGCAATCAGAAATTTTGTTTCAAGCTTACCTATCCTTGATCAGCTATCCATGACCTCTAAAGTCAGTATTAGTTTCTAAGAATCAAAACCTGAATAATATTTCTATAATTCTTTCCTATGCTGTTCTCTAATAAGGGGAGTGATCAAATATAAATGCACTTCTATTTCAACAGCAGTCACATTACCTAGATGTGTATGTCTGTGAAGATCATTAAAATCTAACAGATTCTTCCCCCTGCCCCCCTTTTTTGCAGTGTTCAGATCTGACATCCAGACCAAAAGCACCACTGTAAGCTTAGTTTTTATTTTCTCTTTCCACTCCATTCATTTCTCCTGGTCTTTATTCCTCAAAAGTTCTATTTTACTCTTATTATTGCTAATTAGGATGAAGAATGCAATGCTATACTGTATATTTGCAGTACCATTGGAGACCTACTTTCTTAATTGGTTCAGCCACACATCATACTCTTTGGGGGTACAATTCTTCTCTTCAATATATCCTTCAGGTCCAACATATCTTCAGAGCATCAATATTGAGCTTTATGTTCAGGGGACCCTTAGTAAATGTGGATAGTATAGTAATATACTCTGTAAATTAAAAATGGCAGCCAGTGTGATGAATCCTGTAGTTTTTGTTGGGCTCATTTTGAATAAGTTGCCTTCATTTTAAAATTAGGAGACTTTGCAAGAATCCAGATTTCCAGTTTCTCTTTTGAAAAGACGGGAGATTTGGGCCCTCATTTGCACAAGGCAACAGTAACTGGAGCTGAGAAGTGGCCTCCGTCCTTAAATGGGCATGCACTCTCTCTGTGTTTCCCGTGCCCGCTGGACTTGCTTCACTCGTCATGCTGCCAGCCTGGCCTGTCTAGGCATTTGTGTTTGCTACCTCGCCCCTCACAAGCATTGTTCAAAGGCTTTCTAATTCATTGCATAGAATTATCTAACAAGTGGAACTTCTCCATGAGGGAAAACGGCAGATTCTTTCCTCTGAGAGGATCCAGTGAGTGTCAAAATGTTTTCTCGGGCGCTTTCCTTGTATTTCTGCAAAATTTTACAGGACTTTTCTTTATAGTTGTACAGGAGCCTTCAGGCAGCTGTTCCCACTCTGGGAATATGATGAGACCTGCATTTCTGAAATTTACAGTGTCCTGAAAAATTACTAACAGTGGCAGTGACAGCAACATCCCCATCCTAAAATAATACTAATGACAATAACACGGAAGCAGAGTTCCTTTGACATGTATGTTTTCAATCACAATACAGTTCTGCAAGGGTTAACAAGCTCTAATGGTCATTACATTGTTGTTGTTGTTTTTAGTATACCACCCCGACACACACATTTTTTAAAATTAATTTAATCTGGATGGGCCTGGTCAAGTTTATTTAGATTGATGTCAGGCTGAGCATAAGTCCAGGGAGACAATGGCATCAGTTTCTCACATGTTTGGCTTTGTTATGATATCCATGAGCTATAGGAGTTATGATTCTTTAATTAGGAGGAAGCTAGAGAAATGTTTTCATTTTTTTTCAAAGTATGTACTGCTGATAAAGTTTCAGGCTTTTTTAAGAATGTCGATTTTGCTCTCTTACTGAAAAGTTAAAAGTTGGTGACAGTCTTGAAAAAAAAAATTTGCCAAGTGGGGTTGGTCTTAAACGACACAGGACCATTGACTCATTTATTTAATCACGTATTAGGGAGAAAATACATCCAAATAGTGGAGGTCCTCTATGGTACCAGGGTAGCTGTTCTGTTGACAAAATTATTCATATCACCACTGAGTGTTCTCCAACAGACTAAGTCCAAATGTAGCTTTTCTAATGGAAATTCCTTCTTCTGTTTTGTAAGTATCTTTTTCTTGTGTTTGCTGTTAAAATGGCCAGGTTCATGTAGGGATAAAGAATAAATAAAATGCCTCTTAGCACTCCCCGAGGGAGCCAAGAGGGTTCTGAGACAGAAGTTTCTCTGAGATGGAGTAGCGAATGGAGGTTGGTTGTTAAAGGGCACTAGTTAAATATGATTGATAATGGCCTGATATTATTTCTTTGATCTCATTTCTTTTTTCCTCTCCTTAATCCACATGAATAGTAATGAACACAGCCGAGTGAATGAACACAAAAGCGATAAGCCACTGTGCGCATTTTATACCCTCCAATCTAACGAGCACATTGTCTTTAGCATCATTAATGAGTTTTGCAAAATCTGTAATATTTTCATAGAACACCATTGCAGCTTGTTTAAGGGTCATTTGACCATATTTCGCCCCTGGCACCAGAGTGATGGCTTCATTTTTAATTACAGATGCTAATTCTAATTAGCAGGCCTGGAAAAAGTCATACCGAATTCTGTGTGAGCCTGTCCACCCACTTACACCTCAGATGCTAACTTGAACCCCAAAGCCACAATATTTAAATTCTCTCTGCGGTGACTGAGACAAGATGCTGAAGTAGCTGCTGCACCCCCTGTGGTGGATACAGAGTCAGAGAATATTTTGACATAATGATTACAATAATATTTTCACTCTGCAGCTACTGTACCCCAAAGTGGCTATGTCAGGACATCATTTTTTCTTTTTCTGTTTTCTCAACCACAAAACCAGGCTCACAATTGGATTTGGCAGCTGCTGAGCTACCCTAATATAGCAGCAGACGAATCCAGGCAAAGAACAGATCTATCACTGTATCTGACTGATCTTTCTGCTTATGCACAGTGACAAATTCTCACCTCTCCATATAGATCAGCGGGCTCGGTAACCAGTCAGTCACGCATAAGTTGTGACAGCGCATCACAAGATTGGCAATTTGGAGCCCTGGAGAACAAGGTGAAACATGCAGTTATTTTACATGAAAACTGCAGTCCTTCCCAGAGCAACATAGGATGTGTGTGTGTGCGCGCGCGTGTGTGCAGTGTGTGTGTACATGTTATCTTACAAAAAAGCACATGTTCTATTCACTTTATTAAAATACATGGAAAAACAAAATGAAAAAGCAAATCTTTGTGTTGCAGAAGGGGAATTTATATTGCTCATTAGATAAAGACTAACCAGGTCTTTTTTCCCACTTGCTTCTAAGTTACTCAGGATGGCTGAATCAAGGGAGTGCCTGGCTAATCAGAATATGTGTACGTGTCTCTAGGATTCTAGGGCTATAACTAGGATGGCAGAATGAAAAAATGTTGGGATACATTTTCCAATCATTCTCCTCCTGGTTCTAGTAAAATACACACCACTCCCAGGAGGCTTCTTTTAGCTCTCATGAAATCAAACCCTCCAACTTGTATCTCTCAATTTAATAGCTTTGAGAAATGGTTTTGGTATTTGCAAGGATTTTAGAGAAACTTCCTTCGTCGTTTTATGATAAGCATACTCACAAAATAAGATGTCTGGCTGCTTCAGAAATGTTTCAGGGTATGAGGTGAAAATCATTCCCATAAGCTATCTGAATTCAGAAAAAAAGCAGGAACCTGCTAATAAAAGCAGTCTAGTAATAATGCATGTTTGTTGGATTTATGGGTTAGTGGTATGCAAATTAAATGTATTTTAACATTACTCATTTATAAGGAGTTAAATATAAAAACAAATGACTTGAAAATAAAATGATGTGGGATTTTGAGATTGTTGTTGATTATCTATAAATTATAGATATAAAAGCTAGTGAGTCCTGGTCTTAGGACAACCTTAGGTCATTGACTCAACAGATATCCCTAAATGGAAACAATGGGATCATACCTAAAATGTAAATCTATTACAAAATCTCATAAAACATAACAAATTTCTCTGCTTACATGACATATTAAATTCCTCCGTTAAGTTACTTCCACTAAGAAAAGACAAGACCTTATTGAGTTTATGATTTATTCTGGTTTAGATAGTTAAAATAACATCTCGTTTGTAGGTTTAAAAAGGGAGGAGTCAGTTGCTACATATACTGTGCTGAAAAGGAGCTAAGATACTACATTAAAACTAAGGATTTTGATGATGCCACAGAGGAGGAGAAGGAGGAGGAGAAAAGGAAGATGTAGTACAAGTAGAGATTAGAAATATTATGTTAACTCTGACATATTTTTACAGGATAATAGAGAAAGACGACCCTCTCTATGTTAACAACTAGTTCTTTGAGTTCATCTAAGTCCTTGGAAATTTATTAACTGAAATTCTTCACCTCTTTTGGAGATATTAAAGTATCTTTTGGTCAAGTATTTGGTCAATTAAGATTATAAACAACTCAAAATCTCCCTTTCTCTCACTGTCTGGAGCAAATTCAATTGACAATATTATTCCAAACCAATTGCTCACTATGACTGTCCTGCAGTAAGAAGACCAAGTCAGTAACTTCAAGGTTCCAAAAAATGGATTGTGTAACTTAATCATTTGCTAAATTGTTCCTATGGCAAGAAAAAGCAAAAAATAAAAAATAAAAAAGATGAAACATCAGCTGACTAACCCAAGGTCACCTGGTGAGACAGCAATAAAAACAGCAATTTAATATCTGCCATTCAGAAAGCTTTTAACTTGGAGAAAGAGAGAGAGAAAGTTTGAAAAAAAAAAAGAAAAAATTTAAACTTTCCTAAAACGTGTTAGCCACACCCATGACCCATATACGGAAGAATGTTCTCTTATATTAACATTACACTTTTATCCTCTGCACATGCAGTTAATTTATTTGAATTGAGTCCCACAATCATTTGGTCATATATATCAAGCAGGTATAAGACT
This sequence comes from Lepilemur ruficaudatus, assembly GCA_963574885.1. NCBI lineage: Eukaryota > Metazoa > Chordata > Mammalia > Primates > Lepilemuridae > Lepilemur > Lepilemur ruficaudatus. The sequence goes on from CAUYRT010016979.1 coordinate 57,526, forward strand.
CATTTTACAGATAAGGAGACTGAGCCTCAAGAAGTTAAGTGACTTATTTCAAGCTATAGAACCAGTTGAGAGCCGAGCTGGAAATAGAATGCAGCCCTTTACTCTCTAAGTTGAATGTTGTTTTCGAGAACATCATGCTCCCTCCTTCATCATTGCCTCTTCTCCATGCTTCCTGGAACAAATATCTGCTTTTGCTTGGGGACTTAAAGAATAAAGAGAGTGCATTCTCTTACGTATTATAGTAAACGGGGTGAATGAAGCATTAATTTATTAAGCATCTGAAAACAGAGAAAAGACATTTTTTCTGTACTTGACTTTCTAGTTCTAAAACATTTTATTTTTTCTCTTAGTCACTTTTGTCTACTCAGAAGAAAGTCCCCACAGCATCTCCTGAAACTTGAAAAGGGTAATTTGTTTTCCCCACATGAAACCCTCAACTCTGGTTAAATATAAGAAATCTTCAAGCAGGTGTTTGTTTTCTTAAAAACGAAAATGACATTTAACTTTATTCATTCTGCTTCAAAAGTAAGCACTTTAATCATTAGTTCAAAATGAAACATTTTCAAAGAGCTTCACTACTGACTAGTTGCATGCCATTTGAAGTTTTAAATGTCATTTGATGAGTTTTAGCTGTACAGACATAGATATAATAAAATGATTTTTGTTAATTGATGACACATAGAGTACAGTTAGGCACTGTATAATGACATTTTGTTCAAGGATGGACCACATACATGATGGCCGTGCCATGAGATTATAATGTAGCTGGAAAATTCCTACCACCTACTGATTCTAATAATGGTTGTAACATTGTAGCACAATTCCTTTTTAAAATATGAATTTAGTGTAGCCTAAGTGTACAGTGCTTATAAAGTCTACAGTAGTATACAGCAATGTCCTAGGTGTTCACATTCACTCAACATTCACTCAGAGCAACTTCCAGCCCTACAAATTCCATTCATGGTAAGTGTCCAATACAGATGTACCATTTTATATCTTTTACACCGTATTTTTACTGTACCTTTTCTATGTTTTTATACACAAATACTTACTACGTGTTGTAATTGCCTACAGTATTCAGTGCAGTAACATGCTGTGCAAGTTTGTAGCCCAGGAGCAATAGACTATACCATATGGCCTAGGTGTGTGGAAGGCTATGCCATCTAGGTTTGTGTAAGTACACCCTATCCTGTGATGTTTGCACAACAAAATCACCTAACGATGATGCATTTTCCAGAACATATCGCTGTCATTAAGGGATGCATGACTGCATTCTTGTTCTCAAGAAGCACTCTTGGATAATTTTAAAATAGTGAAAGATATATTATTACTAGAGAAATTTATGTTTTTGCCCACTATTCACCCTCTTAATTAAAAAATTAAAGATGAGTGAAAGAAATAAAACTTTAGGGTTTGAAAAACAGGGAAAACATTTCAAGAAGTTATCTATTTGGCATAATTTATTGTGAAAATGCTTCTTTGGTTAGTGTTTTGCTTCAGCAATACTATCATAAATACTGTGCACATCAATTGTTTATAATTTATTAATAATTATTAATTAATCATTCAAAAGTATACAAATAAAATCATAGAACTTTGAGGAGTATTGTTGTTTATGTATATATGTATGTATGTATGTATGTATTATGCCTAATCTACTTAATAAGATAATTTTGAGTAGCTTATAGCAAAAGCCAAAAATACAAAAAAATAAACAACTTTAAAAGGAAGAGTTAAATAGTAAAAATGAAATAGTTCTGTCACAATTAAGAGCATGATCTTTAGAGTCAGACAAAACTGGGTTTGAATCCAAGTTTGCCTGGCTGTGTGACCTTGGACAATTTACTCAACCTCCCTGATCCCCGGTCCCTTTATCAATAAAGCAAAGATAAAAGTGTCCACCTCAAAGAAGATAATGGTGGCAACGGTGGCTGCTGTTGTTTTTATTATTTTTTTTCCTGAGATGTTTTTGCTAATGGACTCTACAGCAAATAAACACAAAAACAAAATTCTGACTTACATTCATTCCCCACTCATGATTATATGGAAATATAGAAACAAATGCTAAACTAAAGTTCATCTTCTATAAGGTTAGAAAGATCAAGTCAAGTCTTAAAACAAATCCTGTAGAATGGTATTCATGAATACACTTCACATATTCCACACTTACCATATGGAAGTAAGTAATCAATTAAGAACCACAGCAGAAAATTAAAAGCAAGTATCAGAGACAATGACATATATTTATTCTTAAATTTATAGGTGTGTTTTGCATTAGATTTAGTTTAGACATTGCTGGCTTCTCTTTGCATTCCCCTTGAAATGCAGCATCTTTAGAGAAACTAATTCTATCATGCCATGAAAATGAGTGCACAGCATTCCAAGATTGGTTGCTGTTTGGATGAGAACAAATAAAAGAAACAGAAAATGATGTACAAAATTGCTCACTTTGAATGTAAATTGGGACTTCCTATTAATAACTTTAATAAATATTTACCGTGTTTGATACACTGTTTCAATGTACTAGGCTACAGTTTTAGGAAACCAGATAATGTTTTTGCCCTCATGGAGCATTTTATTCATTAGTTCAACAGGGGAGACAGACCATAAATGTGTCAACAAAAATGATACAAATGAGAGTTATTGATAAATGCCATCAAGAAAATGAAAGCGGGATAGGAGAACAAAGGGCGGCAGGCCAGCCAGGGCGGCAGTGGGATGGGGTCACTTTTCACTACGAATTCCATGTATAGGTAGAAAGAAAATACCACTTCAAGCACAATTCCAGAAAACCTCAAGTTTTGTGGCTAAATCACCAGATCATCTATCTATCTATCTCTCAATTCCTCAAAAAAAAAAAAAAAAATTTCCAAAGAAAAACAAAGTAATTTTCCTTCTTGCTTCAGCCCTGAGTCATCTTCCAGACATAAAAGTAATCATCATTTTCAAATTTAAAATGGGAAAGAAAAAACTATTTTATCTGAATGAAAAGGGTTTTTCTTTTTTGTTTTGTTTTGTTTTGTTGGTCAGTGAGACAGAAAGAGAAGGCCAGAATAAACAGGATTTACAATCAACTCCTTGCACCTTGCTCTTTTAGTAATACGGCAAACTGAACACTTTCCACTGAAAACGACTAAAAATGTTGAATACTCTTTTGAAAAATATCTTTTGTTTGAGTAAGTAACTCATCCACAGGGTTTGAAAACAAAAATATATATGACAGGGTATATATTGAGCACTTTTCCTCCCCTCTCTCCATCTATCCACCTGTGTTCCAACCTGCCTCCTCTGGTTATCATTTATATTAGCTTTTATGCATCCTTCCACTTCCACCATGCTATTTAACTCCTCTATGCTTCAATTTCTTCATCAGCAAAACTGAGGATAACAACATCCACATGAAAGTGTCTTAATGAATATTAATTGAGTTAATATTCATAACAATACATAGAAGAGTTCCTGACAAATGAAACGTGGAATGTGCAAGCTATGTTTGTTGAGTAAAAAATGGATACATACCGAAAATAAGAAAATATATTGGTGATTTCCTCCTTCATTGTACAAAGGTAGAATACAATATGCTCTGGTTTGAAATTTGGCATTTTTCACTTAAAATATCTCATTATTAGTACAGAGATCTTTCTCATTCTCTTTTTACGGCTGCATAGTATTGATATTACATCGAATAGATGTAACATATTTGATTTAACTACTACTTCATTAATGATCATTTCAGATGTTTCCAGTCTTTTGCTCTTATAAACAATGCTTCAATTAAAAAACCTCATAAATGTATAATTTTGTAGGGATGCAGGTAAATCTGTAGGACAAATTTCCAGAAGTGAGATTCCCGGATCAGAAAGTAAATGCATTTGTTATTTTATAAATATTCTCAAAATGCTCTGTGTAGTGGTTGTGCCATGTTTTACACCACCAGCAGTCTATGAAAGTGCCTTTGAGAACATCTTTTAAAAATACATTGTTAGTCAAAAAAGTAAAGGCTTCTGAGAACCAGAAAGAAACAAAAACAATGTGAAAGACGGAATGAAGAACAGCAGGACTAAATTATACTATTATGTTTTAAGTGACAGTTGTAAATGATAAAATAATTCCTATAATAAAAACTTAGAGCTATATACATAGTAAAAAGGGACAACATCCTCTGTAAACAGCTATCTTCTCCTCCAACCTGCCTTCATTTTCCCAAAATGAATCTGTTTAACGCATGATTCATTCTTTTCCTAAACTACATTTTGCAGTTTTAGAAATGATGTTGTTCTAGGAAATGGGCCATTTATAATTTTTATCTGTGTTTAAATTAGAAGGGGGTTTTCAAAGTTTAAATATAAAGCTTTGTGTAGAAAAATAAGTTTTTCCTTCAATAATTTATAAACATTCCTGATCCAGAAGAAGGGAGACATTTAACCTGTCTTTTATCCCCAAGCTATCTACCAACCCTCATGAGCTTCCATTTTGATGACTGTGTGGGATACCGGAGTCAGGATAGTAACCTGAACCCTCCCCCAATTGAGATTCTGTTGGAAGACCCCCACATAAAACTAGGAAGGGTCAGTAATGCCCTCAACCTTGGCATTAGAGAATTCTTGAGAATCAATAACTATAAAGAATCCTTAAGAGTTAATAACTGCAAAATAGTCCTCTTATGGATTTGCAACCCAAATTTATACTACCTATGTGTCGGTTGGGAGTGGGAACCAAAACCAATCCAAAAATCTATTTTAAGTAATTGGTAGTACCCTCAGATACCTACTAGAAGCAAATGCAATCCTCTCCGGAAAAGTGAAACTTTAATCCAGACCTAAAAGAATTCACACAGATCAAGTTCTAAGAAACATAAATGAACAGTCAAAAATGACAAAAACATCAAAGGAAGCAAGATACTCTGACTGAAACACTAGACACAAAATCTAGATTCATTAATACTTCAGATATTGGAATTATAAGATCCAAAATGCAAAATTAGTATGTTTAATATGTTTCAGGAAATAAAACATGATACATAATATGCTAGTAATAAGCAAGAGACAATAAATAAGACCTAGCATTTCTTAAAAGAAGCAAAACTTACAGAAATGAAAAATATATTGATTGAAACTAAATTTCAATGAACATATTAAATTACAAAGAAGTCACAAATGAAGACAGAATCATTGAAGACATATTTGAAGACATTATCCCCATTGTAGCACAGAAAGGCAGAGAGATAGAAAATACAGGAGAGAAATAAAGAGAAATGGAAGATAAAGAAAGTCTAACATACAGGTAATCAGACCCACAGAAAGAGAGGAAAGAGAAAATGAGGCAGAGGCAATATTTAAGAAGATATTGTCTGCAAATTTTCACAATTGATAAAAGATGTTACTCCTCAGATTTAGCAAAATCATCCCTTTCCTGCTTCTTATCCAATATCTTTTCCCCAAAAATTCTCTGCTAACTCTACTCAAAATGCTCATAATTCCAATATTAATTATCTAAGAATCCTAGGGGTTTCTTCCAAGAACATAATTCTCAAGCTCTTTTCTCGGGGCTTATTGAAAGGTAGTGTGGCATTGTGGAAAATCTCTGGGAGTCCAAGAATTTGGATCAAGGTCTGGTCTTTGCATAGCCTATCTCTGTAGTGTCAGGCTAGTTACTTAAGTTTTCTGAGCTTCAGCTTTCTTATGCTTAAAACGGAAATAATGGACTCTACCTTAAAAAATAGGTTATGAAAATTAAATACTGTAGCATATATAAAATGCCCAGCATACTACCTGGACTATTTCAGGTATTTAGCACATGTTAGGTCCATTTCCATGTCATTAATTCTAAGAGTGCCTGATAAGTGGGAGTTTTTCTACAGAAGGGTCGATTAGAGCCCTTTGGTCCAGTACCCTCAACCGTTCCCTGATTTTGGTATTAATCACTCCGATGAGCTTGGTGGGGACAAGCATGATTTTTCCGCCACACAAAGCAAGTTAACAAAACCAACCCAATCACAAACAAGAATCCTGGTTTTCACCCCTGACGGTGTCTCAGACTTCAGGTACGGGCAGACAGGAGGACCAGCATGGCTGGAATGTCCCTTTGAGAAAGCTCCCCTTTGCATCATCACACGTCACTCCTCCAATCCATGACTTACGGAAAAATAACAGGGGGCCCTTTGCTTGTAAGAATTCTCTCTGTTCATTATTCATTATTTCATTCAACAAAGATTTATTGAGCCCATTTTTTATGTGTGTCAGACACTATCTTAGCCTGGACATCTAGGACCATATCAGTCCCAGCAGTCATGAGGCTGTTTTCAAAAAGAATACCCTAGGTAAATTCAGAAGTTCAAGGAATCTTGGGTTAAAAATAAAAGAAACCTTAGCTTGATGGAGGAGGAAGCATGGGACTTGGAACTGTTTTGAAATAATGAACATATATTCAAATAAAAACAAATTAAGTCAGTAAATAATATCTCCCTAATCACTCCTATCAAAAACTAATGTAATCCTCTATCAGTGATCTTTAAAAGAGTTAGATGTTTTCCTTTGTAGAAATGCAAAGGAAATTAATATCGCTTCATCAGAGCACAGGAGGAAATTGCTGCGAAACACAGTCTCAGCTAAATGCATATAATATGAAACCTAGTTTCATATATAGGTATAAACTAGGATGTGATATAGGCTTGCAATTAAATAGAATACCTTGAAGCTAGACTCAAGCTGCTAGAGGGTTTTGTTTCCAGTCCCTTGACCTAGGATTTAAATTGGATGAAATCTTTCAGGATATTGTACCAGTGACTCTCTTTGGTGGAGGAGAGCCAGTGAAATGTACTGTCAGCAGACACAATACCTTTTCACTTTCGTATTTTGTCTTCATTACTCGGCCTCTGCCCCCGCCTCCTCCAAACACTCTCGGGCTTGCCGTTTGCCTTGGTGCTTCTGTTTGCTCCATTCTCTATCATTATTCTCAGATTTGAGGATACAGCTATTGATATTGATTGCTAGCTGGTCATGTGACGGAGGCTGAAACGGTCCACACCAGTACAGCAAGCCCTCTTTTCCTCACCCCCACACACACGTGAAGACTGTTCTTTAGTTTTCAGAGACCACAGGATGTCTTTGCTCAATTCAGCACTGTAAATTGTTAAAACCAAAGGTAGGGGGAAGGGATGTGCTCTGGTGATTGCTTTATAATTTTCTCATTTGCATACAGTGGGTCTAAATAAATGAATAAATGTGCTCTGCAGCCCTGATTTAGAGGTCTAGTTCTGTGCTAACTTGCCGTTCATTTTCAGAGCCTGAGTGTCCTCCCCCACCTCCCTTCCTGCTTATTTTTCTCCCTCTAATCCCTGCCTTATCAGGCTGTCATGCAATGCTATAGTTCATGGAAGTCCTGACTAGGAAGCCCATCATGACCACCTCTCTTCCGTGTTTTTACCAGGCGTCTCCTGGCAGAAACAGGTACACAGATTCCTGTATCCTCTGTGTGCACAGAAATCCTGAGGGGAGAAGGCTTCCCCTACACAGCTCGCTCCATCAGCTCAGTCAACCCCCACCTGCAGGGGGAGAGCAGATGTCACAGCCAGGTCTCCATCATCTCTAGAGGAATAAATATAAACTTTGAAAGGAAATCTTCAGAATTGACATTTGGCATGGCCACTAATTAAGTGGGTGCAATTGAGGGAACCATTTAACTCTTGGGAGGTTCATTCACCTCATCTTAAAATTGGGATTAGCAACACAGGATATTGTAGCACTTATGTGTGGGAATGTATTGAAAGCTCTTTGGGAATTGTTATCACTACTCAGCAATTTTCTCTTCCCTTTTACTTCCATTGCCACCAGGATTTTTTTGCGGCACTTATTATGGGGGGCAAAGGGAAGCTAGTTCTTCCTTCTGCTTCGCAAAGTGATTGCTAGTTAGTGTTAAGTTGGATGGAGCTCATGGCTTAATTCACCTACAGCTTCTCTCTTCCAATTTTGTGCTTCAAAAGAGATCTTCTGGATGCAGTGTTATAACCCAAAAGTTTATTTCAATCATGGGGACGTGGAGTGTTGGTAGTTCTTGTTGAAATAATGTTGTGCTGCGTTTTTGTATGGATCAAATCTCTCCCTTATTTTACATGAAGAACTAGCCCTGCAGATTTTTTGAGATAACCCAAGACTATGTTTATAGTAAACTTTTGTAACATTATCATAGTTAAATAGCCATCTGTTTCAGAAATGGATTAATCCAACTCTCCAGTTTAGCTGATCAGGAGAGGAATTTAAGAAATAGGTAATGTCTGAGAAAATCCTTCGAGAATCAGACAGAGAAACAGAGTACCTTCAAGAAGAGAAACAAGCAAGGGCAAAGACAGAGAGATGGGAAGGTTGGAGAGAGGTTGTAGAAAACTAGTCTGCTTGGGCTAGGGCAGCTCCTCAGGAGGGAAAAACATTCCCAGGTCAATTAAGTTTAGAAACACTTCAGACACCCTTTGTAGAGACTTGCACTGTTCATCAGAATATTAACCTGCAATATGGAAATTAGAGTTTGGTCGCTCCTATTTTACCTAAAAATCATTTTTTTCCCAGCATGTACCTATTATCATTGACATGAGCCGATGATAGATCGATCATTGGTTGAGCTTTTAAATCAGGGCAGTGACACAGTCAACATTTTGTTTCAAACATATTCCTCTAATGCAAAAGATATATACAAAAAAAGAACTGGCAATAGAGAGAGATTTACAGGTTGCTATGTTATATTTGTGGTCCAGAAGAGCAGTATTGATGAGAATTTTCACAGTGACAGAAGAAAGGATAAATATAAAGACATGGCAGGAGGAAAATAAGTGAGCTTTGGCCTCTAATCATTGGGGATGCTCTAGATAAAGCAATCTAAAAATGACTTGAAGGTTTGAAACCATCATGATGGAGAACAATAATGGATTTGGTTTTAGATAGAGGAGTTTAGAGCTTCCGATGGGAAAATAGTAGAAATTTGGGTTTACTAATTGAAAGGGGAGATATGCCAGAGTTTGAGGACTCATCTTCAGAAAGGTCATCGTTGAAATTGCTGAAGCAGCTGATATTTCTGATAAAATATGTAAAAAGAGAAAAGATCAGGGTGGGCGTGAGAACCTTGGGGGTCTTCTGCATTTAGGAGACAGGAGGAAGAGGTGCTAACAAAGGATGCAGCAAGAAAAAGAAGAACTAGTGCAGTACACTGTTATAAAAGCAAGTAAAAAGGTTTTAGAAGGAGGACATAATCAAAAGCATCATCAACTAATGAAAGTTGAAGGAATAAGAAAGCTAAGAAAAAGCCACTGGCTTTGATGCTTAGAAGTTTAATCACTGGCAAGCTCAGAGGGAAAAATCTAGGAGAGAAGTGGCAGACAGACTGCTAAAAGCTGAGGCTGCAGTGCTAGGTAGTTCTAGACCCTGCTGTGCGTTTGAATCACCTATGGATTTGATTGCTATTGTCATTATTTAATGCATGTAATCAAAACCCACCTAGAGATTTTGATGCGGTAAGTTTAGGATGGGGGATATTATCTCTTGGGAGTGAGCTGAGAAGTGATAAAAAAAAATAAAAGAAAGGACTGTTTTGAGAAGTTTGACAATCGGAGTGGAGAAGAATATCAGGACCACAAGTTCTTGGGTTACTTTTGGTTTATTTTAAGAGTAGAGACCTAAGTGTGTGCATAGGTTGATAAAGAGGATTAAAGCTATAAGAAAACATATATGAGAGAGACCATTGACAAGCATGGCCCAGAGGAAGAGAGGAAGGTATATAGATCCTGCCCTTAAGTAAGGAGGAGGTTTGATCTTCTGTAGAGGAAGAAGGATGGAAGGAGGAAGGGTAGGTGACACATATTACAATTTAGAGGTAGAGAGGAGAGAAGACAGGTAACCTCAGTTTTTAGTGTTTCTTATTTTGCAATTTACTCTTCCAGTGATTAAAAACCTGTCAGTTAACAAAGGACAATGCCATCCTTCTTCTGGCATTGAAGGAGATAAGTTTAGGATTGGGGAACCAAGACTGCAGAAGATTTGTTACAGCTGATTTGGAAAATGCTAATAGTAGACCCAAGAGGCTTGCAATTTAAAATAGGGTTGTCGAGGGTCCTCACTGGAATGGTGACATTTGTGCCCATATCTAAAGTCGGTGAGGGAGTGGGGGGAAGTGGACATTGATGAAGAGGATCCCATGCAGAAGGAATGCAGAGGCCCTGAGGTGGGAGAGCACCTGCCATATTCAAAGAACAGCAGTGTGCATGAGGTCACAGAATTAATAAGGGAAGGAGAGGCAGTAATATCTATCATCCCTGATTACCCAGGACCTTATATACCATTATAAAGAATTTATTTTTGTGTTGAGTAAAATAGGAATCCATTCATGGGTGGAACAGAGAGGTGATGTGACCTGCCATGCTTATAAAAAAAAAAGAAAGAAAAATCCCCCTGGCTGCAGAAAATAGGCTGAAAGGAGGCTAGTAAGAAATCAGGGAGACCAGCTAGCAGGCTACTGCAATAATCCAGGCTAGAAACTAGAGTGATTTGTTGGACCAGAAACGTAGCTCTGAAAATGGCTTAAAATTTTTTTAATGTTGAGTTTTCAACATAGTTTTTTTAAACAAAAACCAATAGGTTGACAACAGATTGAATATGGGGTATGAGAGATCAGTTGAGGATGACTCCTCGTTTTTCTTAGCAATAGCAGCCATTTTCTTAGCAATAGCAGCAATCGTGTTATCCACGCAGGATGACCATGGGAAGGGGAAGGATGGGGAGGGGGCAGATCAGGAACTAATGAGTGTACGTGAGTTAGCCGCTGTTGTTCTTGTGGCTTCTCATATGATCACCTTCTCTACTCCTAGACATTACTAATTTTTTCTTTTGCATTAAATGGTATTACCTTTATTAAGATAATAGGTTAGTGTGTGTGTGTTTATATATGCTGCCCGGAAAGTATCCAGCCATTGTTAATATAACAAGAACTGTTACATGGCTGGATACTTTCTGGACAGCCTTCATATATACATGAATATGTGTGTGTATATGTATATAAAGTATTGTCACATCTTTACCTTCTCTAAAACATCAATTTCTGTTAGCTGAGAAGTGTAGGAAAAATATAATTCCAAGATAATGCAGGGACAAACCCAACACTGGAAATGAGATTTCTGGTTAGAAAAGATTTTCTTTATCTTGTGGAATTCACCATTTTTCTGGTCCAGATTAATTCTTTCTAGTGTTTCTTATTTTGCAATTTACTTTTTCAGAATAAGTGGATTTACAGCATAATCTGGGGTTTGCTGCACAAATGGTACAGTACTACGCAATTCCAGTCATATTGGTTCTTGCTCCCTGGAATGGCACAATGCAGCTACCCTGAAAGCAATGTGGGCTTCAAAAGTAATAACTGCTCATTGCAGAGAATGTAGAAACTATAGAAACATAAAGAAAAAATTAATACACATTTTTAAATATATTGGTCAATTCTCATCTTGCTTTCTTTTCTATACATATGTATAAAGATCTACTTTTGTTTTTTAAATTTGAGATCACACTATAAACAAACTTAGTATCCTACTTTTTTCATTTAAAATATTCTAATTATTTTCCCATGATCTTAGTTATTTTTCATAAATTTCCATGATGATCCATAATATGGATAATGGATACATCATATTTGTTTAATAATTACAACATTATTTGGATATTTATGTTCTTTTTAAAATAAAATCTATTACAAATAATGATACTCCAGTCTTTTATTTAAATTTCCAATCTTTTATTTAAATCTTTGGCCACATGAAATTGGGAATATCTGATCAAATGGTATCAATATTTAAAAACTTTTGAAATAAACATACTGTTCAGTTGCTTTCTGCAAAAGTTGTACCTATTCACATTCTCATCCACATGCTTTGCTTTTAAGATCATGTGCTATTTCTAATTCCCTTTCTTCTGGCCACACTTAGTAATTGCATCAATTTGTACTATAAACACCAATACAAAAGCACTTACCAATTCAAAAAATACTTATGTATTCTTAAGTATCGTGAAATATTTCATATGTTTCCACTGTTAATTCATTTGATATTTTAAAAGTTTAATTTGTTTTTAATATCTGGTATTTTTTCAACTAAAGAAGAAAAAAACCAATCTATGCTTTTAAAATATAATTTTTAAAACATCACTTAGAAATACCCATCTAGATGACTGTAAAGAACAGAACTCACTCTTTTGAGAAATATACACTTTTCCAATCCTACCTGACTATGACAAGTGGTTCTTAACTATGACTGCAGATCAGGATAACCTGAACTCTATTTCCAGAAATTCTCATTTAGCAGACCAAGGGTGGGGCTTGGGTGACTGTAAGCTTTGAAAGCTCCACAAGTGGTCTTATAGCCTAGCCAGGGTTGAGAAATACTTTTCTATTAGTTTCCAGTGTAAGAGAAATAGTTTTTATTTCTAGCTCTCTGCAACTTCCTCTTAATTGGCCAATGCCAACTTTGGTCCCTTCCACCTTTCAATTACCTCTTGACAGTACATTTGACAGAAAAGGATGTCACTTCAAACCGTTTTCTCTTCTCTTCTTATACAGCTACTCTGGAAGAAAGCAATTGGCAGGTCAATCCTATATGCTGGTAGTAATAAATAGCAAAATCTAAAGGGCAACTCAAAGAACAAATATCAATTGGGCATTATCTCTTCTATGAACATTTAGAGCTGCATTGTCCAATATGGCACCACTGGTCACGTGTAGCTGCTGAGCAGTTGAAATGCGGCCAGTCCAAACTGACATGCTCTGTAAGTGTAAAATGTTCAATGGGTTCTGAAAACTATTAAAAAAAAAAGTAAAATGTCTCATTAATAATTTTTATTTGCTTGCATGTAAAAATAATATTGTATATTGGAACAACTAAAATACATTTTACAATTTTACTTTTTTCCTTTTACTTTTTCTTTCTTTTTTTTTTTTTTTTTTAGAGACAGGGTCTCATTCTGTTGCCCAGGATGAAGTACAGTGGCATGATCATAGCTCACTATAACCCTCCTTGGCCTACCAAAGCACTGGGATTACAGACGTGAGCCACCACAATTGGCCTCTTTTCACTATTTTAATGCAGCTACTAGAAAATTTTAAATCACGTGTGATGCTTACATCATATTCTACTGAACAGCACTGATCTAGAGATGATAAAGCATGCCCACTGAGGCAAATTAAATGTGTTGTTTTCACATTACAGTTGTCCCCCTTTATCTAAGGGGGGATACATTCCAAGACCCTCAGTGGATTTCTGACACTGTGGATAGTACTGAACCCTATGTATACTCTGTTTTTTCCTTATTAAGTCAAAAACTTTTACCTTTTCACTTAAAGGAAGCACTTTATGGCTTCGCTTTGGCATCTCCGAATGCCAACATCACTACTCTTGTGCTTTGGGGCCATTTTTAAGTAAAATAGGGTGGTTTGAACGCAAGCACTGCAATTCCTTGACAGTCAATCTGATCATCATAAAATCTATTAAATATTAAGTGACTAATGGGCAGAGAGCATAGACAGCGTGAATAAGCCAGACGAAGGGATAATCCACCTCCCAGGTGGGAGGAATAGGATGGCTCAATATTTCATCAAGCTGTTTAAAACTTACAAAGTGTTTATTTCTGCAATTTTTCATTCATTTCGGACCGAGTTTGACCACTGATAACTGAAACTGTAGAAAGCCAAACCACGGATAAGAGGGGACTACTGTACTGGGAATTAATTTAGGGATCTAAAATTATACGATATAATTAGAGACATAGAGTAGATAGTTTAGTTTGATCTTAGGACTCTTCATAGTGTATGTATAAATCTCACAGGACAATTGGAACACAAAAAGTTTGTCCAGGAAAAAAAATTATACTGGTCACCGTGTGTTTGATTTTCAAACGTTTATTGTGGAGTGCTTTTCCACACTTTTTTATTGATCAGATCATACCAGAAATATTATATTCAATGCTGGCACCAAATTTTTAGAGGATATAAATTAAATGGAGCATGTTCAGAGAAGAGCAACCAGTGTGGTAAGAGGTCTCACTACGCCAGAGGCCATTGAAAGAACAAAGGATGGTCACAGTGGAGAAGAAAAGATTCAGGAAGGCAATGCTGAGTAGCTTCCAAATGTCGGGAGGCCACCATGTGGAAGAGGGATTAAACTTATTCCATGGACTTCAAGGAGTCGAGCAGTGACCAAGTGGTGGAGGTAGCATTGTGAGAAATTTGGGGTCAGAATAAGAGAGAATTTCTTACAAGAGCTTTCACTGTAAGATAAGAAATGGGGTGATTTGGAAGTAATGAGAATCTCATCAGTGGAAGTAATCAGGCATTAATGGGTAATCATTTATGGACAGAATTTATTGTAGGAGTTTCATCTTACCATCTTTAACATAACGATTAAGAGCACAGACTCTGAAAACAGACAACTTGAGTTTGAACCCATCCATGCCTTTAGTGGCTTTCTGACTTTGAGCAAGTCAAGTAACTCCTGCTTTATTTCCTCATTTAAAAAACGTGGAATATGATGGTGGACGACATCTTAAGTTTGTCATCAGTATTAAATGTTAATATATTAGTCAATAAAGCACTTTTCAAAAAATATCTAGCATGTAACATGCATAATGTGTTTAGGTAGTTTAACGTAGGCTCACGTTTCCATACAGAGCAAAAGGACTGTTTGTAGTATCCTTTACTCATCCACTCATTCATTCAACAAATGAACATACTGAACACGTATCAGGCACCATGCACTCTGCATGGCTCTAAGGACAGGGTGGTCAGTACAAAGTGGATTCCTGCCCTCGTAGAACTTACATTCCCCAGAGGAGGTGAGCACAGAGACAGACAATGAAGATATAAATACACAAGAAAACCAGTAACAAGTGCTGTGCAGTTAACATAGGATGAAGTGATGGAAGAGGATGAGGCAGTCACAGAAGATCTCTCTGAAATCTGAATCAAAGGGAGGACCTAGCCCAGAGAGCATTTTCGATAAAAGTGCTGTTGGTGGAAAGGCATGAGGAGGAAATAAACGTGGAATGTTCTAGGATCAGAAAGAAGGTCACCATGGAGTTTAGGAAGCCACGAGAATACTAACTGAGGCCGATGAGGCTGGGGAGGAGTAGGAGCCTTGATACAGAGTCTGGATTTTATTCTGAGAGCGATGAGACCCTGTTGGAGGATTTTACACAGAGGACTGAAGAGCGGAAGTGGGAGCAGGAAGACCAATTTTGGGTAGCCCTGGTGAGAGCAGATGGGTTTTAACAATTATTTTTTTCTCCCCTGAATCTAGAGCTGCCGGATGAGTCTTAAGTAGTTTGCCTCTTCTTTCACTTATATTTTGGTTCTGTTTTAGGAACCAAATATTTCATTTACTTATGTATTTGAAAATTCAGGATCATAAATAAATACTGTTAATTCTGGGCAAGAATGCTTTTTTTGCAAATAAGAATTTTAAGACCCAGAATAGTGAAATTACTTCTCTAAGGTTGTATTTTGTCAATAACAGAACTATAACCAGAATTAATGTCACATAGTTTACCTATGACTAGACAGACTACCACTTATGTACCCAAGCACAGAAGGGTATGCTGAAACAGTTTCAGCTTCAACAGTAAAGCTGAAATTGATGTCACAAATGTGTTTTTAAATGAAAGGAAAAAATGCATTCAAAGAGAAAGCACAGGTGCTATCTGCTGTGCTTTGCTATGAACTTAGCAAATCTTTTGCAGGCCAATTTGTACAACTACTGATTGATAGATTGTTTGCCTGTTCAAAAAAAAAATTATTTTGCACTACGCTCTTTGTTTTAACTATCAAGTAATTGACTTCAAAGAAAATTGGAATCAGTGATTTCCTGCTAAACCCAGAGGAGGCTGAGTTATGGCCACTCCTCAGTTCTCTTGACTTAGGCATAAGCAATATGCAGTAGTCTAGAGCTAACATGAAATGATACGTAGCTCTTTAGAACTTGAAGATCCCTTGAAAATCATCTTAAGTCGATAGCTCTCAGTGAGTAAAGATCCACAGCATCAGCAGCACCTGGGAAATTGTTAGAAATGCAAATTCTCAGGCCCCACTGTAGACCCACCGAATCAGACTTTAGAGAGGGAACTCAGCGATTTGTGCTTTAACCAGCCCTCCAGGTGATCCTGACACATGCTCAAGTTTGAAGGCCACTGATCTACTCCAAACTCTTGATGCACAGGTGAAACAACTGAGAACCAGAAAAGTAAAGTGATTTGCTTGAGGTG
>CAUYRT010016980.1:0-10624 GCA_963574885.1 Lepilemur ruficaudatus
TAAAAATAGAAAGAAATTAGCTGGACAACTAAAAATATATAGAAAAAATTAGCCAGGCGTGGCAGCTACTCGGGAGGCTAAGGCAGGAGGATCACTCGAGCCCAGGAGTTTGAGGTTGCTGTGAGCTAGGCTGACACCATGACACTCTAGCCAGGGCAAAAAGCCAGACTCTGTCTCAAAATAAAAAAATAAATAAATAAAAGTTCTTATATTGAAATAAGATTTTTCTTTTTTAATCAAGGAAACGTAATGCTCATAAATTGAAAACATCAATTTAAGTGGATGACTCAAAGAAATGCTCAGTCACTATGGCAGCAGGAGAATTAGGTGCCGGTGTCACCCAGTGTCCTAAAAGTACTTATATCTGCAGGAACCCTCTGAACTCAGAATGCTGCCATTTGTACTATTTTCACTAAATCCCACCATGGAACCTTGGGAAAATAGGCGGCACTAAATCTCACGTGACAAAAATTGCAAGATGATCCTGCATGTTAGGGATCCCAAGACCACCTCTAGGTCTGGAGATTCAGGAAAGAAAGTCACAGGACTCAGCATATGGTTGTACTAAATTTTAGACTCCCAGAAGGCAAGCACGTGTTCAACATAAACCACATTATCTGTACAAACACTTCACGCACAGTGATCCACTGTGATCATTTTGGGAAAGTTATGTATCAGTGCAGGGAACAGTTTCCCAGCCAAGTTAGCCTACGCCAGCCAGGGGCCAACCTAGCGTGCAGCCGTTTCTAAGCATAGCAGTCTGAGGTCTTCTGTGGTAACTGTTTTCCATATAGCTTAGAGCCTATCTTTATCAGACAGCAAGGATGATTTTTTTTAAGAGAGATAGAGAGAGGTTGGTCTGGAGAGATTCTCAGTGACAAGGTAAGATTAATTCTGTCTACCATCTACCAATGGATTGATAGATAAACCAGCATCATTATTATTGTCGGAATTACAGATAAATGGAATAAGTTGAGTCTACCAAGACAGCCTTAAACTCAAGAGGATACTAAAATGATACAGGTAATGTAAGTTTATTATAAGTAGCTGAAGTACATTTGTGAATTTCTAGTACTCTCTCCTCTCCACCCCCATGCCCCCCCAAAAAGATGTATACTAGTTAACCTAAACAATGTAAATCTTCCAATATAGTTTTGGTCAACACCCATGCTGCCAATGCTACCAAATGGTAAGTAAAAATAGGGTGAAAAACACTATTCTATATTTATTAGTTTCAGTAGGTAAATACATGGTATGACTTGAGTCCCAGCACCCCCGGGTAGGTGCATAACTGATAGCTCCCCAGTTGCTGTTTTGTCTCTGCTCCGAGAACATCTAGCTTTCTGCTAATACCGAACTTACGGAAAGATGAGAGGTACCAACCTCAAGATAAGCCTTTGGGAATTCACTGATATAAGCAGAGGAGGTGATAAAACATAAATGTAATGTCCACCATCTGCTGAGAAGGCAGGCCCCTGACAACTCCTCTCAGAGCGGAAGGCTTGAGGACTCAGTCATGTAGACAAATATGAGGAGATTCTGAATTGAGATTTAGGAGCATCAGGGAACCACTCTGGAACCTCCCCCCAAAATGTGGTCTCTGCATCTTTCATATAAAAAAGGCATAGGCTATTCTCAGGGTTGGACGTCTGGCAATCTAGCTCTTGGGTGCTTGACTGTAGGGTGACAGGCATGTACATCAGCAATAAAATCAGCAAAACAGAGTCACACAGCTTTAAAGATTTTTTTAACACCAGGTAGGTAATACCTGCCAGGAAGAGAGGCAGTGATACCTACGGCACCCAACAAAGCAGGGAAATCTGACGACAAAGCAGCACAGACTAAAGAGCAACATCTACTGGGGACTCCCATGCAAGTGGCATAGTAGCGTTGACAGCAGGAATTGAGATGAACCCTTATGTGTGCTCATATGAAACACACACATGTATGAGCACATATGAAACTGGAGGCCTCCCAGAAATATTTATGGAGAGAAATATTTCTGAGGCTGTGGACCATGTAGGAACAGGAGGAATAAGAACCAGAAATATCTGGGTAGTTGGCTGGCTGGGTAGCTGGGGAAACCAATCATCCAGTTTAACTTGAGAATTTCCTGGTTTTAGCACTAAAAGTCCTGCATCCTGGGAGACTCCTCATTTTCAGACAAATGGTGGGTCACCCTAGTTACAACTCTTCTTGTGAACCAATTTGTGCTATATTCTGATTAGACTTGGGGAAGTTTAATTCATATGTCTTTGAATTATATTTACGTTTAAAAATTTCTTAGTTAAAAATTCTAGAAATGGAATTGCTGGGTCAAAGATTATATTTAATTTTATAATTTCTTTGCACATTTTCAAAGTGCCCTATCAAAAAGACCTAACTCCTACAAGATATTAAAGCATTTTTCAAAGCTATAGAAAATTAACTAGCTTGTATTGGCACAGGTATAGATATAACAATGAAATTATATTTGTTCAAATTCAGAAATAGATCCAAATATGTTCGGGTTTAAGACTGAGGGCCCCAACCCCTGGGCTGCAGACCTGCAGTCCAAGACCTGTTAGGGACTGGCTGCAGGGCCCTCCTCCACCCCTCATCCGTGGAAAAATTGTCTGCCATGAAACTACTTAGGAATCAGGGGGTACCGCCCAGGAGGAGGTGAGTGGCGGGCAAGTCAGAGAAGGTTTCACGTGTATTTACAGCCACTCCTCGTGGCTGGCATCACCGCTTGAGCTCTGCCTCCTGTTCCCCCCAACAGTGGAAAAATTGTCTTCCATGAAACCTGTCCCTGGTGCCAAAAAGGCTGGGGACCCCTGATTTAAGATATGAAAGATATGATGTTGCACACTGGTTAAAAAACATAGTTTATATACACGTTGGTGGGAATCTGTATGATTTTTCTGAAAAGAAGTGGATCCCAATTTCCCTCCTTACAACAAATTCCAGATATACTAAGAGTTCAATATCAAAAATAAAACCATTGAAGTATTGAAGAACACACAAACTGTGATTTTTTTGATATTATTTTTGAGTGGGAAATGACTTTCTTTCTTTCTTTCTTTTTTTTGAGACAGAGTCTCGCTCTGTTGCCCGGGCTAGAGTGCCGTGGCGTCAGCCTAGCTCACAGCAACCTCAAACTCCTGGGCTCAAGCAATCCTCCTGCCTCAGCCTCCCGAGTAGCTGGGACTACAGGCATGCGCCACCATGCCCGGCTAATTTTTTTCTATATATATTTAGTTGGCCAATTAATTTCTTTCTATTATTAGTAGAGACGGGGTCTTGCTCTTGCTCAAGCTGGTTTCGAACTCCTGACCTTGAGCAATCCGACCGCCTCGGCCTCCCAGAGTGCTAGGATTACAGGCGTGAGCCACCTCGCCCAGCCTCAATTCTCCATTTCTGATGGCCTGTCCCACCCCCTCATCTATTTTAACACAAGAGTTATCAGACCCCTAGTGGATGAAACTGCAGATAATACTGAACCTTATATATACTATGTTTTTTCCTATACATACACATCTATAAGAAAGTGTAATATATAAATTAGGCACAGTGAGAGGTTTACAACAATAATTGATAATAAAATAGAACAATTATGAGAACATACTGCAATAAAGTTATGTGAATGGAGTCTCTCTGTCTCTCAAAATACTGTAATGTTTTTGGACCACAGTTGAGTGCGGGTAACTGAAACCTCAGAAAGTGAAACCCTGGACAAGAGGGCACTACTGTATCTATACTTTGGGCACTTAGGGTTCTTAGGAACCAGGAGGGCCTTTTATTTTTGTCTCTTAATGGTGGATCTTCCTAAGGTTTTCTGCCAAGAAAAGAGAAAAGGTATTTCTCTGGATACCATTTCCTTTTGCGTTCTAGAGAGGTTAAAAGGATGGAGTAAGAGGATCCTGAGTTCTAGGTCTGTTTCCATCACTCACTACCTCTGCAATATTAGAGCAGCTGCTTACTCTCTGGAAGCCTCAGTTTCCCCAGCTATAAAATTAGAATGTTGGTACAACCTTACTCATAAGGTCTGGAAAGGGCTGGATGAGGAACTATATGCAAAGTGCTAATGCAGTGCCTGGCACATTGGACATACACAGTAAAGTTTAGCTATTCTGTTACTGTTTGTGAAATTCTACCAAGAGGAGTTTCTTTCATACTTATGGCGATGGCGGTAGCTACTGAAACACCTCCCCCTCAGTGACTTCTAGACCCTGAGTGTTCTCATTTGTTGATTGCTTGTTGATTGCTTTCTTTAAAATGTGTTTTTTTTAACTCCTTTTTTTTTTTTTTGGTTCAGGTTTTATTTTTGTCTTTGTTTTTGTTTTGAGACAGAGCTTTGCTCTGTTGCCCAGGCTAAAATGCATAACTCACTGTAACCTTGAACTCCTAGGCTCAAGCGATCCTCCTGGCTCAACCTCCCAAATAGCTGGGACTACAGGCATGTGCCACCATGCCCAGCTAATTTTTTTTGAAATTTTTTGTAGAGACGGGGGGTCTCACTATGTTGCCCAGACTTGTCTTGAACTTCTGGCCTCAAGTGGTCCTCCACTTCCAAAGTGCTAGGATTGCAGGCGTGAGCCACTGCACCCAGCCAGGTGATGATTTTTATCCTTCACTCTGGTAGACATCACCTTATATGAATTTTTACCCCACTCACCTGGAGAAGCTGGAAGAAAGGGAAGGGAAATGCACTTGGGTGCATGTGCATGGGTCTCCACTCACTCTGTTCTTTCCATGCTTTCTGGCATGAGAGCGATGATGAAACCAAGGTCAGAGAGTTGGAAATGCCTGAGGGGGAGAGCCAAGGCCTGAGTCATATTTCCATTGCTATTAAAAGTTTCGCCCGTCCAGATCCTGCTCCTTACAAGACTTATGTGATTTATTTCAGGGCCTGTGCCTGGGTGAATCTGTGTGTTTGCTCTAACATGTATTTATGATACAGCAAAAATCCATTTCACTGTTTTTACTTTAGAGCTGGTTAGTAGCACAGGCCCTCATTTTGGTTAGATATTACTCATTCAGACTCTCCTTGCTTCTCAACATGGCTCTTTCCCTCATCATTCCTCTTCATTTCATTTGTGATGGAAATGTGGAAAACAAACAGTTCTGTCATTGTAGTCCAGCCATTACTGAATTCTAAGGAACTTAGTTACTAGAGTTGTCCTCTCCCAAGTAGGGTCTTTAAGGCAACACCCAAGAAGGAGCTCGATCTGCATCAGTGACTTCAGCATATGTATGTGTGTGGGGTTTGTGTACCTGGTGTATATGTGTTTGGTTGAGGGTGTATGTATATCTTGGGCACATGATGGGGGGTAGTTGAGATAGAACAACAAAACTGGATCACAGATGCTGCAGCCTTTTATAGATATTACCAACAGACATTTATTGAAGCCCTAATCCACTCAAAGCACTGAGATAGAACCTCGAGATTTATTATAACCAATACACAGAGAGAGGATATGTGAATATATTAAAAACAAACAAGCAGGGATAATAACTGACGATTGATAACATATGCTTCAGGAATTCAAATGAAAAAGGATTCGCAAAGACCTGATAGGATTCTAGAAGACTGTAAGGATAAGACAATATGTTAATGGGTCTTTGAAAAAAAAAAATAGAACTCAGATAAGCAGAAATGTGGGCAACCTCTGGAGAGGCTTCCTGAACACCTAAATACACCGTATCACTGGTGTATCAGTCAAAATTCTTTTGGGTACCAGTGGCCAAAACCTCACTCCAATTACAAATGAAATGAAAATGACCCATAATATAACCGAGAAGTTCAAGGAACAATGCTGACTTCAGGTCCCAAATAATGCCATTAGGACACTGTCACCTTCCTGTGGCCTAGTTCTTCTCAATGTTGGCTTTATTTTCAGGTAGGCAGTTCTGTAAACAGGAATATCTAGAGCTCCAGGATTAAATTCTACCAGCAAGAGGTGGGCACCTTTTCCCCAGCAGTGCCAGCAAAACTTCCTGGATTCTCATTAGCTTGGCGTGGGTCAGGTAGCCATCTATGAACCTATCACTGTGTCCAGTAGTAGAGAATTCTCTGATGGCCAGATCTGAGTCATGTGCTCACTCCCAGAGCCAGGATGTGGGAATAGTCCAACCTGAACTTTATGAACTGAGGGTAGGAGAGGAGTAGCTCCATGAAGGGCATCAGGATGCTACCACTAAAAGAAAAGAATGGATTCTGGGCAGATGAAAACAACCGATGTTCACTATCATCTCTTCCATTAGCAATCTGTTGGCAATGGTTCACATTAACTTCTTTCTTGAGTTTAATAACTCCATTATGCAAATACCAGAGATTCCTGAACATATAACGTATCCTTAATATTAAGAGTCTAAATCTCAGGCAGTGGGATTTTCTACTCTACTTTGAATCAATAGAAGATCCTTTGGATGATTAATGCAAACCCTCAGGGAAATGAGCACTAGCAAATCCTCACTTGTTTAGAATAAAAGGTGAAATTAGAACTAAACTATTTTCCTCTAGCTATACATGCTTGTTTGACCAAATTATTGAGGTAGAATAACGCTCCGGCACTCATGACTTATCCCAGTGAGAAAACCCTGTGTTTTGGGATGAACCTAAGAGGTCACCATAGAAGAATGTTCAATTCAATAGAAAATGAGAGTTTAAAGATTTTTGTTCTCAGGAACGAGAGTAACCAAGGTCATGGCTCTCTTTACCCAAGAAACAACGTCATTGTTCTATTATTTCTTAATAGATCAACACTCAGGATCAAGATAGAAGTGCAAATGAGCTGAATTGTGCTTGCAAATTGGGACTTGGCAAATGTATTCAGCAAAAAGCCTGTGTACTTTTTCGTTCTGAAGGCTTGGCATTGAAAAACGCCTAAAGCTACACTCAGCATTTGCATCATTAGAATCTTGGAAGCTACGCAAATGCACCAGTCTGTTGTTTTAGACTATAAGACAATTTGTTTCTCTAGTTATTATACTATTGTATAGATTCAAAATTATGTCAGGGTTGAAAGGCACCCTTATGTTTGTTTGGCATTTATTTTTATTTTTTGTTTTCAATCTTTGTTTGTAATGCAATATTCTTTTAAAAGTCTTTATCATTTAGGCCAGATAGTGACAGATATAGTGCTATACTGCCAAATTTGTAATTTCTAAGTGAATCAGAGATTTTGATACCATTTAATAAGGTATTCTTTCCTTAAAAAACAATTTAAATTTCATTAGCTATGCATAAATACATTTTCCTTCAAAAAATATCAGCCATTATAAATAAAGCTAAATTTTCCTCCTTTCTCCCCTACCCCTAACTCCCAATCCTGGTGTTTTACCCCACCTTCTCCCAGGTAAACTCTGTTATCAGTTTTGGTACATGTCCTTCCCAACACAAGCACACACACACACACACACATACCCATAAAAACTTCAGAATATTATTCCATGTCTATGTATATAAATAATATTGTACTAAACAAATCTATCTACCACTTGCTTTTAAAAATTCAACATTATGTCTTGTAGAGACTCTACCAATATTGTAATGGGGTAAAGGTCTGATAAAGAACAACAAAATGTTTTACAAGTAGTCTCTTTAAAACCCCCACCCTTTTTTGGAATTAAAACCTGCATTCCCTCTCGAGGCCAGTGATTAAAGGGGCACAAAAATGTTCTTTGCTGTTTGTTTTCTTGTATCTTAAACCACAGGAGATGTTCAACACAATTGTCTGGACAAGGGTCATGAAGAGCATCACTGGAAATAAGGTTCAAGGAAACCACCAATTATAGCTAAACAACAATAGCCCGAAGCCACCACATGTGACGCGGTTCAAGGTAGACCTGAGCCCAACTTTCAAAAGTCCCCCTTTTAAAAAGCCCTACATTATTGCTTAAAGACAGGATGACAGTCTTTTGAGACACTAGTCCGCTGCCTTCCTCATTTGCCAGAAAATTAATAAACTTCTCTTTCCTTTTCCTCAAATTACTTGTCCTTGATCTTCGTTGTCACTGATTCAGACTTGGGGACAAGTACCAAACTTTTGGTAACAGTATTTTTACCTATTCTAATTTATGAACATATAGGTTGCTTCTAATTTTTTATATTATAAACAAAGTGGTTACACAGACCCTCATCTGATTGGTTGCCACAGTATTCCCTTGCAATGTTTATAATCCTTTTTATTTCTGTAAGGTTGATGGTAATGTCCTCTTTCATTCCTGATCTTAAGAATTTGAGTCTTCTCTTTTTTTCTTGGTCAGTCCAGCTGAAGATTTGTCAATTTTGTTGATCTTTTCAAAGAACTAACTTCTGGTTTTGTTGGTTTTCTCTACTGTTTTCCTATTCCCTATTTCATTATTCTCCAATCTTCATTATTTCCTTCCTTCTGCTTGCTCTGGATTTAGTTTGCTCTTCTTCTTCTGGTTTCTTAAAGTGGAAATTTAGGTGATTGATTTGTGATCTTTCTTTTTTGTTAATACAGGCAATTTATAGCTATAAATTGGAGCACTGCTTTAGCTACAGCTCATAAGTTTTGTTTTTGTTTTCATTCATCTCAAAGTGTTTCCTAATTTCCCTCTAGCCTCGAAGGGTTCAATAACTGAGTCTACGAAATAAACTTGCCACAGGCAGATTAATAGGAGAAAATGTATCTATTTGAGAAATGTTGGCAGTTCACCTCTCTCAGCATGAGACCATAGCCCAGAATGGGAGCTGGGGGGCCAGGGAGCCCCGGTTGCTCTGTCTGTACCCATCCAGGGTGGTGCTCCCAGGCAGGGCTTCTGTATCCCGGAGCTGCAGAGGGTTAACTGAACGGGCCACAACTGAAATGTCACAGACTCTTCCTGTTGTTACTGAAATTTAATTATTTAATAGACTTTCTTGAATGAGTTTTCTCCATTAGCAGGGTTGTTGAAGCCTCAAGGGGGTTTCTGTCTAGGTCGCACAAACATCCAGTTATTGAGACGACGACTGCCAAGGAAGAAAGGAATTTTTAATACAACAGATGTCTTGTCAGGAGAATGGGAGAAGCTACCTCAAAGCCGTCTCTCCAACCAACAGAGATCATGGGCTTTTTAAGGAAGGGCCACCGTGCACTGGGACAGGTTGTGGGGGATGGTGATTCTTGGCATCAGAAATCTTGCTCAGAGGCCTGTGGAATCTCAACTCCTTTGTCCTGCAAAAATTCCACCATTTCTGGGAAACAACCAAAAAGTTCAAGTAGTTAGTTAAAGGAGGAGATTACTAAACAAACATATAGGGGTCATCAAAATTTGTATAGAGCCAGTTACAGCGATATAACCTTAAGATAATTTTCAGAGACTTTAAATGTTGGTTTTTTAAAATAATTTTTACCAGTTACATTGTTTTGCTGAAGACAGACTCCTTATTCTACCAGTATGGAGACTCAGACTTAAAAATGCTTTGGATTTAGCGTTTATTTAAGTTAAAATAAAGGAAGCCAGCCATTAAGACTTCCATAAAAAGTGAAAAAAAAAACAAAAAGAGAAAGAAAGAAAGACATTAAAGCTAAGTATCTAAATAATGGCAAGGCACAGGTGTCAATATATTCCTGATTTTTTATTAATTTTCAAAATGGCTTGAGGTCAAGGTTGAGAAAGAAAAGAGGGAAGCAAAAGAGTAACACACCCGGCTAAGGGCACTATACAGAGCAGCAATCGGTCCTGCATTCCATAAAAGTTTACTGAGAATGAACAACATATCAATGTCATATTTAATAACAGAATGACAATAGTTTGGCCTCCAGTGATTCCCTTTTTCCCTTAGATTTCAGGAAGCTTGTAACTAAATATAATGTCCAATCAAAGTAATCATACTTGCCTAATTAGGGCTAATATAATAACTATCATTTACCACCCCCTCCCAACACATGCACATCTCTCAAATTTAATTTTTCATCTTCCACATCAGTTTTACTCTTGCTGATGTATGTTTTATTACTACAATGATAATAGTTCCCATTTACTGAGAGGTATTGTTTTAAATGCTTTGCATCTGGTATCCTATTTAAGCTTCACGAGAACGCTGTAAAACCTCAGTTTTATAGATGAGGAAACTGAGGCCTAGAATCATTATTTACCAAAGATTATAATAAGTAACAGAGCTTGAATTTAGACTCAGTCTAAATCTTAATCACTCTTAACCATCTTCCGTGTTGTCTTTTCTGTTTCTCTTATCTTTTTGTTAATCGGTAGGATTAAACTACAACTAAATATTAGTGGCAGAACCCTTGCTCATCTAGGGAGATCATACTGTCAGGTTTTAGTCTGAAACTGTCGGTTCTTAGCAAGCTCCTGGCTGAAGGATGACCAGACATGCCAAAGTAAGGCAAGCATGAAAATGAGGTTTATTGAGGAGAGAAAGATAGGCTTACAGGGTAAGAGCAAGATATAGGTTTACAGAGCATGATACATATGCCACAGATGATGACTGGACCCACTGTCGCAGCAAAGGGAGAGCAAAAGGAAGGCCGCAAAAAAAGGAAAAGTCTTGGTTATGGCCTGCATCTTGTTTCATAGTGCCCGGATTGGAACCTCCCTAGTGGTTTAGATGGAACCACTTTGATTGGACAATTGGGAGTTGCAAGACCTAAGTTTCACTGCCCATGCAGGTCTC
>CAUYRT010016981.1:0-22995 GCA_963574885.1 Lepilemur ruficaudatus
CTCCATTTTAAGTGTACAATTAAATGATTTTCAGTGAATTTACCGAGATGTACAGTTAATCACATAAATCAGTTTTAGAGGAATTCCTTTCCCCTATTGAGACCCCTAATTCCGCTCCCCAACTACTTTTCAAGCATGTCTCACCCCTCCACAGTGTCCCACCACGTCACTCAGACGTGGGCTTACCTCCCCACCCCCCAAATCCCTAGTGATCACTCCCACCATTTGAGCACCATAGTGTTAATCAGTCAATACCAGTTTGATGGCGAGTACAAGTGGGGCCCATTCTTTGGGTCTTGTGTCACCTCACTTTGAATAATGGGCTCAAGCTTAATCCAGGATAATATAAGTGGTGCTTGCTCACTGTCATTTCTTAAAATTGAGTAATATTCCATTGTAAACATACACCAAATTTTAACAATCCACTCATGAATTGACTGGCACTTGGGCTGTTTCCACGACCGAGCAATAGTGAATTGTGCTGCCATAAACATCCGGGTGCAGATGTCTTTACAACAGAATGTTTTATGCTCTTTGGGGTAGATACCTAATAATGCTATTGCTGGATCAAATGGTAATTCTATTTTTAGCTCTTTGAGAAATCTCCAAATTCTTTTCCACAGAGGTTGCACTAATTTGCAGTCCCACCAGCATTGTAAGAGTGTTCCTATCTCTCCACATCCTCGCCAGCATTTGTTGTTTTGGGATTTTTTGATAGAGGCCAATCTCACTGGGGTTAGGTGGTATCTCATTGTGGTTTTGATTTGCATTTCCCTAATGATTAGAGATTCCAAACCTTTTTTTCGCTTTGATAAAACATAGGTGAATTCTTGATTGCCTTTTCACCATACCTGACCCCAGTTTTCTTTCTCTCCATACCACAATCTGAGATTTGAGTGATTTACTTTACGTAAATCACTTATTGAGAGTAAAGGGTTATGGGTGTGGGGGTGAGATTGTATACTCTATATTAGAATGCATTTACTAAAAATCTGTTCAAGGACTATTTTTTACCTAGTCAGGGCTGAATCATTTTCCGTGGAGGAATGACCCAGGCCTTATACCATGCTAACAAATCTGTTGTAGCCTTCAATCCTTCCCTTCTATCTGGGAGACTTAAAGTTAGGTTGATCCAATTTGAATCAATTTTTGTGTGTGGTATGAGGCAAACCCTAAGTTTGTTGTTTTTCATTATGGATATCAAGTTCTTCAAGAAGCATTTGATGAAAAAACTATCTTTCTATTATTGAATTACTTTGGAATATTTGTAGAAAAATCATTTTACCATATATAACTCTATCTGGAAGTTCTATTCTGTTTCCTTGTTGTATGTGTTTAGCCTTACTCTAATACCACACTTGATTATTATAGTTTTATAGAAAGTCTTAAAATAAGACAATGTAGGTCTCCAAACTTTGTCATTTTTTCCAAAATTATTTTGATAAATATATATTTGAATCAACCTATAGATTTCTTTTTGTAAAAAACCTGCATGAATTGATTGTAATTATGTTAAATTTCTAGATCAAATTGAAAGAATCAATATCTTAACAATATTGAGTCTCCTAATCTGTGACATGGTATGCCTCTTCTATTATTTAGTGTTCTTTCACTTTTCTTAGCACTGTTTTGTAGTTTTAGTATTAAAGTTTTACACATGTTTTGTTAATGTTTAACTTTATGTTTTAATATCCTTGTCTACTAATTTTTTAATCTCTGCCATTTCTAGATCTTGGAATATTGACTGATTTTCCTCTTGGTTAAGAGTCAATTTACATACTTATTCATGTGTCTAGTAATTTTTGGTTAGACATAGATACTAGGCATTATGCTGTTGGGTTGATTAGTGCTAGATTGTTTTTATTTTTTTGAAGAGTCTTGTTAGTGTGCATCTAGAATAAATGTTTACTCTAGGGCTTACTTAGGTTCACTACTAAGGCATTACCCATGCTCAGGTCGCTACGAAATGCCTCGATAGTCAGCAAAGACACTCCACTCTGGATGGTTTAAGTTCAAATGTCTGCCAGCTCTCTGTGAGCTGTGGGAATTATTTGGCTTATAGCCTCCCAGTTGTTCTTTGCCCAGTTTTGTGGAATTTTACCCTAAATATAGTTGGCTTATTACTCAGACACAGATTCAGGTGATTCTTACACAGATTTTTAAAGAGCTTGCTATGTGTTCTTTTTCCCTCTGCAGTACTCTACTTTGAAAATGCAAGCTTCTTCGACTCCTTGAACTCTAATTTTGATCTCTTTAACTCATTGAGATTGTTATTTTTTGCTTGGAAATCCCCTTTCCTGCATTACCGTCCAGAGAGAGCTTCCAGGCAAAAACTTGGGATGAACATGGCATTCGAATACCTCATTTGTTTCCTTTCTTTTGGAGATCATAGTTCTATGCTGCATATTTTACCAATGTCCAAAACTAGCTGTTTCATGTAGTTTGTTGAATGTTGAATTTTTTTATAATAAGTTAGTATCAACATGACCAGAAGTGGAAGTCTGTTAATGAATTTTTGTTTGTTTTACTGATTTTTGATTACATGTTTATTTGCTTTATAGGAGAGTCTGTGATGTAATTCATTAAGCTGTATGTACATAAACACAGTTTTTGGTTAGATCTTCCATCTCTCTTCTTTCCTCCACCCTCTCCTCTCCCAAGAAAGACACTAGCAATGAAACTTTTGAAACAGAAGTGGGGTTACCAGAAAAGCTCAGATAAGAAATGTAACCACAGATTATCTTTTTCTATCTGCCGTTTAATTTAGAGCAGAGGGACCAGGTATAAAAATCATTAAACTTTTAAAATTTCTATTGATTGGTCTGACTTTACAAAAATTAATTGCTTTATTTGTTCTGGAAAATTACAACTTACTCCACCATCAGGTATTGTAGTAAATCTTGCTACTTTCTTAGAAAAACATGTCCCAGAGTTTAAATTGAATTTATAAAGGACAATTTCCCATCAATATTAAAACATAATAGTAATACTGTTTTCATCAAATCAAATGATATATAAACAATATCTTTTTATTTATATGTGTACTGGATAAACTTTTACACACTTCCCAGAACAGAAATGTAACTTTTTTAACATTCCTAATATTTCTAACTAACTGCTAGTCCCAGTAATAGCAGAAGTACTTGCTACTTTAAGGTTATCTGTGTCTGATTTATAGCTTAGTCTTTTTGAAAAAAAATACTCAAGATAAGTATTCACTTTTTCTTATTTATCCTCTTTCTGTCTTCTCTTTTCTCCAAAGAGTAATCTGGAAGTGTGGTGTAGGGTAGGCTGGAAAACTTAACAATGGCAAATGGGATGTTTATTAGTATAAAGTTATTATAGAATAAGGGTCTGAACAAAGTTAGTAGGAGTGGGAAGGAAACCATAAATATGAGACAAGGATGCCATCTCCGAAAGTTTGATGACCACATCCCCAGGTCACCCAGCCTCAGTCATTCTGTCTCCAACATATGAGCCATTAGGCTTGCCCTTTTCTATATGTCTGTACTAAAAAAAAAAAAAAAAAAAAAAGTGTGGTCACACACCTCCTGTCACTTTATGTTATGCAATATCAATAAATAATAATTTACAAAATTATTATAGCAGCAAGACTTTTAAAGATTTCATCTATGTATAATGGTTATACCATTCACTCCTACCAGAGAGGCTGCAGAAATTGAGAGAATTTATTTATTCCGCCTGAGCACCTTGGTGATCAAGTGCCACCTGGTGGTATTGTAGGTGCTTACAGCCTGATGATTTCTCCCTAGCATCTCTGGTTATAAAGTTGATTTTCTCCTTTTCAAAATAGGCACCATACCATTTTGAAAAGTAAATTTTATTTTTAACATTTGGTTTTAAAATGATTTTATATTTAATAAAACCTATCTGTAGCTTTTAGTGTCTTTGAAAGGACATGGTATGCAAATATTATAGTCCCCTTTCAAGGTAAATTTTTGTTTTATACTAATTCTGGATTGTATCTCTGTATAAGTTGTTTAATTTTAAAATGCTATAGATTTTAAATCGTTGCTAGATACATTTAATGTGGTGTGATGTTGATTGTTCTTACTTTATTGTACTTAATTTTAAGGTCTCTGTATAAAATAATGCATTTAAAACTCAATGAAGATATATTGATTTAAAAGGAAATTAGGACTGAAGAATGTAAAGATATTCATATATTACTCATTATTTTATTGTCTCACTTACTTGATATGGAGGGAATAATTCAAATTTAGACATTAAAAATTCATCTTTGTAACTCAAAAAAATCCATAATTTACTTAAGAAGATAATAGTCAGTGTGCCTGAGTAGGTTATGTGTATAAGACAGAGAGTAATGACATAAATAAATGGAGAAACGTGTGAAGATCAAATATTAAAACTGTAGATTCCTCAGCTGAGGTTAATTATTTGGTAATTACTGGAAATCATGGGAATATCTTCTTGGGGTGTCATGGGGTCCAAATACTTACTAGTCACCCATGATAACCTGCTGGAAGGTCCATGGATTAGTTAATATACATTTTTGTGATATGCCAGTACTTACACTTTTTCTTTTTTCAGAAATCAATAATCTAAAACTTGTATTTAATCAATGGCATCACCTGAAGAGTATCTTTTCAAGAAGGTCGTGTTATTCTTTTGTGATTTCTATTTTCTTTCTTGGACATTTAATGTGTGTCTTTTAGAGTGCCAAGTGGAAGCAGAGTATTGTCTACAGAGTATATTTTTCTCAATAAAATTTTAAAAACACTAGTCAAATTCAAATGTTTTCTATTTATCTTCTCACTTAGCCAAGCAAAAACAAAGCAGCCAGCAGGGGTCAGGCTTTTCCAGTGTATGGATTTAAATTTTACATTTGTTACAGGATCTTTTAGGAACCTGCAAGTTTATTACACCATTAGCATGGTGCTCTTCAGAAATAAATGCTTACCAGTAATATCGCTAACTACAGTCAAAACTAATGAGGGAGGAATTATGAAGCTCTCCAGAAGCTTTCTGAGCCAAAATTATTTGTTTAAAATTAATATCCATCTGCTACTAAAACACGGAATACGTTGTAAAAAAAAGACTCCTTATTTGGTACGTATTTCCTCTAGTAACTGCCGATGAGTTCACCAATGCTTTGCATTAGGTTATCTCTATGCGTAACAATGAACAAGTATGACACTGATTTTAGAATGTTGAAAAGTAAAGGAAATATGTAATGCGTTTGTCCAGAATATGACAAATTATTTTTTTATTTTAAATTCAGGACCTGGCCTTTTATTATCAAAAGTCCCAAGCAGTATAAAAACCTTTCTTTCATGGATGCAATGAATAAGTTTAAATGGACTAAAAAGGAAGGTCTCTCCTTCAACAAGCTGGTCCTTAGCCTGCCCGTGAACGTGAGATGTTCTAAGACAGACAATGCAGAGTGGTCGGTAAGCTCGACTTTGTTTTAACCTCTGAGAACCTAGATGGCACATTTTACCTGAATCCATCATAGGAACACTAAGGAACAGACACGTATCCATAAATCCAGTGTTCCGGTTGCCTTTTGATTATGTCTGATAATTTACTTGCTTGATGGTTACTTGGATTGACTGAAAACTCTTGATTCCACTCCTTTTGAAGAGAGAAATTTGTTCTTAAAGTCAAGTTGGGATGAAGCCGGGATAGGATGGATGAGAGATTAAAAAGCAATAGAGCCTGCTTTGTGGTTTTTCTTTTCCAAAGGAGTGTCTGGCCCTCTTTCTACTTCCCTCCTGAACCCTCAGTTTCTGACTTCCCCGAGGTATGACCGTCCCTCCACCAGTAACCGTCCTCTGCCACCTGCAACCCCTGAGGAAGCCACTGCCACTGCCCACCTCTTAAATCCTACGCTCATTTGCATTGTCTTTGCTTCCATTTGCAGATTCAAGGAATGACAGCATTACCTCCAGACATAGAAAGACCGTATAAAGCGGAACCTTTGGTGTGTGGAACGTCGTCTTCCTCTTCTCCGCACAGAGCTTTCTCCCTCCCTTTGCTCCTGTGCCTTACACTACTCTGTGGCGTGCTGAGCACCAAGCGCTTGTGACTAAACTCCGGCTCTCCTTGGTGACGGCGTTTTCTGTGATCTGATCCTGCCATTAAAGTACAGGCTGAAGACTGTGTCCACTTTGGGCATGAAGAGATGGGCGTGAAGAGTGTGAAGACTTTTCTCCCACATTTTCCCCTCCTTTCTCCTTCCCAGTCTACCTGAGAGACTCCAATCGGGGTCTCTTCTTTTCCTTAGAAATGTATGTACAGATGGCCAATAAAATAAAACTGGCCTGACTTAACGTAACCATTTTTAAAAATTGGACAGTCAAGTGGAAATAAAGTAATTCTTTTATTTCCTTCCACATTCCATTTTATTTAAATACTCACTGTTGCTATTTCACTTTCTGGACTTGGACTTTTATGTTTCTTTTAAGAAATGCTTTCCTCTTAAAAATATAAAAGGAACTACTCTCCATTCATTTTCTTTCTTGTTCTTTGAGTGTGAGCTTGTGAGTGTAACCACAGCCCTTCCTGTCTTTAACATGCGGTTCTGGTCCTTTCTGTGAATTGCCCACGGGCTCCTTACCTCAGTGCTGTTCGGTGATGCCCACTCTAGTCTCCTCGTGTTTCTGAGGCTGTGGGGACCCCTGACCATCCCATACCCATCTCAAAGTACTTTTTTTTTTTTTGCCTTCCCTGTTCAGTACTGGCTAGTTGAGTTTTATTTTTATTATTTTTATTTTTTATTTTATGTTATTTGAGCTCTGTCACCATCTGAAAAGAAAGAAGCTAAGGGAAACACAGAAATGGTGTGTGGCTGAGGAGAAAATGCAAGCCCAGTGCTGTGAGGGGAAATTTATGAGGCTCCAGCTCAAAGATAAACAAAGGGTGTGAGGTCCGTGTAGTTCCTCACTGGCTGTTAGGTGACACCGTGGTGCATACTGGCTCAGGTTGAGTCATGATTGCAGTTGTAGATTTATTTTTATATTAGTTAAGAAACTAACTTTCTATATAAAATTGTCATCGATTGAAAATCTTGTCATTCTTTTGGTTCTCTTTCTATAGTTCAGCCAAATCTTGTTTTATGTCCTGTCCTCATTTCTTAAGCTAAATCTGTTTGGATCATATGAGTAAACTAAATGAAATGAAATGAAATTTTTGTGCAGTATCTTGTATACTCCTTAAGAAAAGCAAGTGATTCAGTACTGGTAGTAGTGTCAGTGAAATCAATAAGGAATGTTGCATTTTTCCATTCCATTTTTAAGCTCTTTGTGCCCCATAATGTCTTCAACACAAATTGTATTGTCTTTTAAATAAATATTATGTTTTGGAGTGTTTCCTTCTTGAATCTCAGAATTTTTCCATTTGATGAGATGTTTGTAATATTTATGAGGCATATTTTAGAGTTAACTTTACTTCTTTTTATTTTATAAGTGCTATATCATATTCTATGACTTTCCATTCAAACATTTGTATGAGAAATATGATAATCCCAAGTGCTCCCTATTTGAAATTTCATGTTTATTTTTACTTTAGAATTTCTGAACTTGAGGTGTCAAAGTCCAACAATTTCCTTTGGAAATTCTGTAATATTATATTTGTTTTCTTTGTTCTTGGTAAGGAAGGCAAACATACCAGCTAGAAAAGGATAAAAGGCTTTGGAAACTTGCATTTGTGGAGCCAGCCAAGGGAATCTGTTTTTCCATTGATGTTATTAAGAAGAAAGTTGACATTCTTCTTCTAGAAATTCTCATGAATATATGTGGTTTCGAGGAACTGACTTTTATTTTAAATTAAGATAGGTTATGTGCTGCACATTCTGTAGAATTCTGATTGTGTTCTAAGTTATTTGCTCTTCTTATATTGAGCAGACCTTTCTGAACAGCCCAGGCATTTTATTGTTCCTTTTTCATAGAGGTTTTTTATTGCTGCACTGGATCAAATCTCATTGCCTGATTCCTGGGCCATTAGGCCTGAGACTTGAGGAAGAACTGAGTCTCCATGTACAATGGTCTCTGGTCTGATCCTTAGGTGCAGGGAGGGTGGGGGAGACATTCCTGATGAAATCAATATTCATCTAGGCCATGTGAGGTTGAAGGTGTCCTTGGTGATCATTTTTTTTCTCAAGGGTGCTCAGGCAGGATCAAAGAAGTGCCAGCAGTGGTAAGAGTGATACAGTCAACAGACACAGGCATAGTAAAAGCTGTGAACTTTATCCTAATGGCTACAGAGGCCAGTGACGGGTGGCAAACAGGAGAGCGTTTGGAAGTGGTATATAATCACACCATATAATTTACTCAACCAAACTCTTATTATTGCTTATAAAGACCATTTCCAGTTTTTAATATGATAAATATCGCTGATTAACAGTTTTATAGCTAAAACTTTCTCATATTTCTGTTTTCTTACAATGAAGTTATAAGAGAAAATACAGAAATAATCATTGCATATTTTCAAGAATTTTGATAAATATTATAAATGTCTTCAACTTATTCTCAAATGGTTCAGAAAAAAATATCTATCATCTATCTATAGAGAGGGTGATAATTCAAATATGGTAGATAATAATAATTGGGGAGACTGGGCAGAGGCTATAAAATTTCTTTGTACTAGTTTTGCAACTTTTTAAGTTTGAAATTATTTCAGAATAAAAGGCTCCTAAGGCAAACCATATGATAAAGGATCCAGCTACAGTAACGTGATCCATATAAGTTTTCTTCTCTGTATAGTACCCTTCCATTTTGGGGTGGCAAAGAGAGAAGTTGGATTGTAATTACTCCTGAGATGCCCATGCGAGAAGGAAGGGATGACTGGCAGTTTGCCAGTTCTGACGGAAGATGGGCTGTGGTCCCAGTTTGGAGGTCCAAAGCAAACTAAGAGCTTGAAGAATATATGGAGTGAGGAAGGATCCCAAAAACAAAAATGAAAAAACAAAACAAAACAAAAAAAGGTTTTGCAGTCTGGGAATCATTAAAAAATATGTAACATTTATTTTGTTTTCCCTCTGATTATAAACTTAATGTGTAATAATGCCTATTTGCTGAAGAAAATTTAGAAAATATGATAATTTAGAAGAAAATTAAAATCTGTTAATCTTATCACCCAGAGAATACCACTTTCAACTTTCTGGTGCATATGCTTCTAGTATATGTCTGTGAGGGTATGTATCTGTGTGTATCATATATAGTTGGGAATATAAATGTTAGACAGCACTAGCTTCTGCAACAAATTCCAAAATATCAGTGGTTTAACAAAATAAAGTTTATTTTATATTCAACTAATTGTTCCATGTGTGGTTCATTTGGTAATTGGCTTTCCTTCTTGTGGTGATTCAGGGACCCAGGATCCTGTAGCCCCACCATCTCTAGAGACTAAGCGTCTTCAGCATTTACCCTGTTAATGGAAAAGGACTCGACCTAGAAGTGCCATTGGTCACTTCCACTTTCACCCTGCTCATTAAAATTAGTCACGTGGTCTCACTGAAATGCAAGAGAGGTTGGGAATGTAGTCTCTGGGTACCTACAGAATGACAACACTGTAGAAGGGAAACTATCCCTGCTGCAATATATATTTTTAGCAAAATTGACTTTCATCTACTCCCACGATTCCAAGATTTTTGAGTTTTATTAGACCAATATAGGGTTGTCAACTATATATTTGGAAAAATAGGCTATTAAACAGAATAGTTTAGTTACTATTTATTTACTTAGTTAACAAATTTTACTAAAAGCCTACTTGGAGCCAGGTTCTGCACTAGCGTGTTAGGCTTACAATTGTGAGCAAAACCAGATATCACCTCTTACCATGTTGGTTATTAGAATCTTCATAATGAAGATCATACTAGCATAAACTAAAATCTCCTGTCACCATTTCATTTAAAAAAAATGGAAGGATTCAGAATAAATGTCAGCCCTTCAAATTGAATAAATTTAGCTATATGAAAATCTCACTTCTTTATCACGGACCATAACTTCTCCATAGATTGTCTGGACCACGAACCTAGTTTATAGCTTTTTGATCATCCTAGCCCTACAAGACCTTGATTGACAGTTCTATCTAAATTCAACATAGTAAACTGGTACTTCATGAGTAGAAAATGGTCAATTGAATAGTCTCATAGCAGCATCATTCCAGGCCAGAGCTGTGTTCCATGGAAAGTATGAAGAGTCATGGAAAATTGTTACAAAGTTAAAGAGGCTTATGGCAGAACTTCTCTGTCTTTAATATGTGAATGTGCATTTGAAAGTCCAAGAGAAGTTATATACAGTATGAAACATTTCTCAAACTATAATAATTGACCACCATACCATGTTGTGGTAGAGTAACATTACCCAAGGAACAAGCTGGGGCAGGCACACAACTTTCTGAGCAGAGCATGTCCAGGTTTCTGTGACAAGTCTTCTGAAGCTTCCAAACTGTTCATGGCAACTATAAAAGGTAGCCCAACAGACATGGGTCATCCACTTGGGTTCACTGGTCTATTCCTTATTTGCTGTTCTATTTTGCCAACAAACGAATACACATTCTATTTTTTATCAGTCTAGAGTGGTGCAATTTACAGAGAGAGAAAAAACAATTTTCACCTTTGTAAAAGAATATGCTAAAATGAATTACTTGCCATGAACTGGGTATTTAGGAATTGTTGACTAATAAGGTTGTATATCTTTGGAAAGCTTCAGACCTATCAATACAGACTACTTTTATTCAGTAAGTAATTTTAATCTTCAGCAGAAGGCTGCATTTTAAAGTCATGACTTATTTCCCAACAATGAAAGCCAAAAAAAAAAATTAGGAAACAAAACCCATCAGATGAGATATAAATGATTTTTTGACTTTTGACAACCTTTTTATCTTTCTACATGTCTTCCATCACAAAGAGTAAAATATTTGCAGTGATTTTTGGTCATCAGGATGTAGCTGAATCGCTCTACCATAAGGAAGACCTTACATTAAACGGCAACTCTTAAGTGGAAGTTGTTTTGTTAGAATTCCATTCATCGTTCTTTAATTAACAATAGCATAAGGACTCTGTGTCCTCAATCTCAGGTTTATTTAATAAAGATGTTTGTTTCCCAATTTCTTTAATATTTAGTGTGGAATTGATGAAATATTTAAAAAATTCAAAACTGGGGAGAATAATCTACAAATGTAGGATGCAAACCTGAATTGAACCAATTTCCCCTTTAATGTTTTTAAATAATCCATTACTTATTGCCAGCCAAAATAATGCCATACATTTTTACAATGCTTTGGAATTTGCAAAGTGCTTTTACAATATTTC
Organism: Lepilemur ruficaudatus; assembly: GCA_963574885.1. Classification (NCBI taxonomy): domain Eukaryota; kingdom Metazoa; phylum Chordata; class Mammalia; order Primates; family Lepilemuridae; genus Lepilemur; species Lepilemur ruficaudatus. The sequence goes on from CAUYRT010016981.1 coordinate 11,297, forward strand.
TCATTTAATGCTTAAAACTGCTTTTACAAGTGAATAGTTACATTCAGAAAAGCTAAGTAGGTAGGGTGTTATACTGTAATAATCATGGGAGACCTAATTTCCAATTACTTCACAAACTACATGGGTGTGAACTGTATCCAAATTGCTTGGACTTACTAAGCTTCTGTTTTCCCATCAGGAAAGTGGGGATAATAATTTCCAACCTTGAAAAGTTGCTTGTGGATTAAATTGATATGAAGATAAGTGCCTGACACATTGAGCTCAGCCAATATTAATTTTCTTCTTCCCTTTGAAGGATTCCACATTTAGGGTGCACGACATTTGACAACAAATGCAGGTTTTCTTTCTTACTTTCTACACCATCTTTCAGATGTAATCAACTGAAATTTGGCTTTAACTGAACCAGTTTTGTCAAGTGAATGACCCTTAATCAAATGAGTATTAGGTCTGAGTGAATTTGACAATTATTCCTCCCTAAAAAAATTCTTTAATGACTAGCTACCTGTTATGTTTATATTTCTGAAGAAGAAAGACATTAAACTTTGCTCTTCTTTTTCCTCTTGAAAATAGTCTGTTCTCATTCAAACTAAAAAAGCTGCAGAATTAAAATGAACCAATTCACCTTTCTTGTCTTTTCTGTCATGAGTTTTTTACGTAGAGAGCTTTATATAATAATTTGCTCTATTTTCGGTTGCTTCGTGTTTTCTTCTACATTTGATTAATATATCTTGGCCTCACCTTGACTATTTCATAGTTGTTTTCTCTTATTAAGATACGTCTAGAAAAGAAGACTTTTCCAAATAATCCTACTAAATAAAATGATATTCTATTATCCGAAAATAAGGAAAGACATGGAAATAAAGAGGGAGGGAGGAGGTGTCTGTATTAAACAAGGGAAGTGTTTCTCTCCTACAGCCATTGGAGGGCGCTTGTGTATCTGGTATAAATCCTGAGAACACTGCCTCATAGGTATTAGACCTGACCCTGACACTTCCCAGCTCTCGCTCTACTTACTTCCTTCCCTATTACCTTTAGTTTTGCTAATTCTAAATTCAAATTACCTTCAGTTTAAATTTTCCTTTTGAGAGTTTAGCTTTAAGATCCAATTTGTCTCTTAAAGGTTTACTATAATGGTTCTAAACCTCTTATTAAAATTTCCAAATTGTTATTTTGTTGTAGCTTGCGTACTGTACGTCACCTTCTATTTTAGGATTACTGTATTTAGATCTTCAACTTCCTGCTTTCTTATTTTTTTAATTTAATTTTCAGTTTGACTCTGATCTGACCATCTTCATCGTTGTTTGCTAATCTCTTCATTGTTTAGTATGTTAGTTTTCTACTTTAAAAAGATATTTTTCTTTATTTTAATAATAGCTTGAGAAAGTGCCTAAGTGGATTGTAAGCTATGGTGAGGATGCACTTTGTAAACAAGGAAAAGTGGAAGAGGCTTTTTTCCCCCTTGAAACTCTCTGCATCTACATCACTGGCTCTGTGTAAAGGATTTCCCAGACCAGATGATAATTCTCCGGTGAACTTACGTGGAGTCCTTTGCTAATCTTTCTAGGATCATAAGCACCATCACTCAGATGGTACACTGGATTTGCAAGCATGAAATTGCTTTCCACAGATCACTTAGTCTTCATATGAAAAACTGTGCTATTTAAGACTCCATAGTTTCTAAATTATAAAATTAGTAAACTACCACAATTTCATTCCCCTAGTTGGGAGCTGAATATGAGCAGTGCGCTTGGAGAACTAAGCAAGTAAGGCACAGTAAGCCCACTCCCCAGGTTGCCAGTTTTCTCTGATTGTTACAGAAATTTTCTCTTTTCTCCTTTTAAAATCTCTCATTTTTATAGTTAACAGAGATTTCCTACAGTCTTCCCTTTGCTTAATTGACATCTGGTTGTACATACGGGCTCCGTAGGAAGTCCATATGCAGCCTTTAAATAATTTTAACTTTTCATCCATCATTCACCCTGAACACTCTCTACATACATGAAATACACTGGTAAACATGAAAGCTAATGTGGAAATCTAGTGAAGAAAATAGAGATTGTAGGTATAAATATTTTTAAAGTCTCTTATTTTTGAGTCCTCTTTCCTTTGCTAAAATAGCATCAATTCTGATGGCCATAGGAGGGCGTAGTTTCTTTTCACCTCTAATATATGTATTTACTTGTCATAATAGTTGACATATATATGGCATTCAATTAAATGTTGTATTTGTCCTCAATACTAGTGGTATTCTTAGAACTATCATATTTTCTATATTATCTCCAGAAGAATTTATTTAAATTCAATAGTTTAAAAGATCTTTAAGTAAGATATGCTTGTGTCTCCAGTAAGAATATTATTTTTTATGCTATTTGAATTGATTCAACTCTGTCTAATTTATAAATTATAATTTTGTGCACTCTTCCTATAGGAGTGAAGGAGAGGCTGAGATATGGGATCAGTGAGCAAAGGGTCTATAGATGGAGAGTCATGGTCATACACTGTTGCTACTTGTGCATATTTATAGGAAAACACTTGGAATTGTTACACAATGCTTAGTCTCTGCATAATAGTACCTTTAAGTGCTTATTCTGTTGTGAAGAACTGACATTAAATCTTTATCTTACTTCACTACAATGAGAAAAGGATTGATTTAAAGTTAACCCAAGAAATGAAGTGAGAAAAAAATATTAAATTTTAAAAAATCATCTTAAAATAGTTATCTAAAAATTTATGTGCATTAGACTGTCTAATGTGATTTAACTGAAAACTTTTCATCGTTTCTCTTTGTAACTCCTATAAAGTTTAGCACAGTGAATTGCATGTAGTGATTTTATTATAAATTTTAGTTGAATCATTCTGAAATGTGTAGTTTCAGAAGATCTTTAATGATGATTCTTTAAAATTTCTTTTTAAAGTGTATTGTCAAAAGCATAATAAGCTAAATAGGCTTAGCATAAATATGCTTTTTAAAACTCGTAAACAATCTGAATTTAGAGTGTTTTGTACCAATGTGATATAGAGCATGTAATGTCAGAATAAATAAATCAAGCTTTTCCCTACCAAGACCTTTCATGAGCTATCTTATTGTTAGTAGAAAAACAAAGTAAACATAACTGTAAAATGAGCTTAAGGCCATGCCTTATAGGCAGGGATCACATTTTAAAATTGATAACCATTCACGTGATTTAGCTTCATGAACCCAGAAGCTTACAGGATGGATAATAAACCAATGTCTAGATAGATGCTATCTAAATGTCTAAAATTCCAAAAATAGAATATCGCTATTTGGTAATGGGAAAGGGGATATATTAAATCTTACTGTTATTTCTTCCTGAGAAAGAAGGAATACAAATGGAAAGTGGTAGAGGAAACGAAGAGTTGTTGGCATGCTCACGTGAGAGTTGTCGGCATGCTCAGGTGAAAGAATGAAAAAGAGGACCTGCAAAAGATCATGGGTGTTAAAAGGGAATTTAAGACGACTTTTTTTTTCCTGTTTCCTCGGTTAGCACCATATATGTGCATAAACTATACATTCAAGATCTTTCAAGATAATTTGCATTTAATGATTCTCTCCTGTCGTCTACAAAAGCAGCATAATATTTGTTCCAGTGTAAAACAGGAGCCTGTGGATTAACACATAAAGAGAGAAAATCTAATTCGAAGTTTAAAATGCTCCTCTCCCCTCCCCCATACACAGCGGAAACATCTTCCTTCAGTCTTCTGCAACTGGAGATGGACTTGATTCATCAAGAACAAGATTGTGAATTGTAGGTCTGTAGAGATCGTCCAGCGTCTCTACCAGTGTCACGGGGCAATGAAGAATGTTCCAGACCACAGTCTCAGGCTGAAGGAAGAGGAGAGACTCTTTTCCTTTGAAACAGCTCTTGAACCTCTCCAAATCTCCGTATTTATCATAGGGAAAGGCATATGTCTTTACACCAAAGAACATATGGATAAAATCTTTGGTGTCATATAGTAAGCATATTGTTGTAAACAAGTCTATTTAGTGATATACACTAAACTTATAATTATCTTGTTATTTCCTTGTTCCTTAAGTCCATAAATAAAAGGGCAAGGACCCAACACCAGTCAGGCTTCCATACATTTCAAAGCCTGCTGTGTGCAGCCAGCTGATAACAATCATATCCCAAGTTAGATCTCCACCTTTCTCTTACTGCAATCTCTCAGCTAGACAGCACATATTATTGAGCACCAAACTTTGCCAGGCCATAAATAAGACCAACTTCCTGACCTTCTAGAACTGACAGCCTAGTTGGAGAGAAATACAATGCACAATAATAACACCAATACCCCATACATATATCAGAGCGAGTAAAAATAAAACATACTGAAAAATGCTGATGAAGATGTGAAGCACTAATGCATACTAATAAATTTTTCACAAATGGCAGGTAGGACGATAAAATGTTACAGCCACTTTGAGAAAAGGTTTGCAGTGCCTTATAAAGTCGATCATACGTTTACCATACAACGTAGCCATCACTCCTGGGTATTGATACTAGAGAAATGAAAACTTATGTTCACATAAAAACCTTCATGAAGGCTCATAGCAGCTTTTAAAATAATAGCAAAACCTATATGGAAACAACCCAAGTGCCTACAATGAGTGAATCGATAAACAAACTGAAGTACATGCAACCCATGAAATACTACTCAGCAATAAAAATGAATGAATCATTGACACACAAAACAACTTGGATAGTTCTCAATGGCATTACGCTGAATGAAAAAGGCAATTTTGAAAGGTTGCATAATATATGATTCCCTCTATATAACATTATCACAGCAACAAAATATACTGACGGAGAACATCTCAGTAGTTGCCACGAATTAGGGTTGAGCTAGGGTTTGATGATAAAGAGATAAAATAAGGAAGTTTCTTTGTGGCAGTGTGTTTTGTCCTGCTGAACTGTGGCTGGAATTGCCCTGAGAGTAATGCCAAGGGAGTTCCCACAAGGGAGTGCCCCAAACCTTCCAGAGATGGGGTTGGCTCGGATTCCAAAGAGAGAAGCACTAATGCCAGGGTGATCCGTCCAATGCATTTATTAGGGCAACTCACTTAGAGAGTGCTGTGGCAATCCTTGGGAGAGATAGCAAGAGAAAAGGCATGTTTTTCTAGGTATGTCTGTAGCGAGGAGGTTAGGGTATGGAGTTTATAGGAGGGTTTAAGGAATTTGGCATAGTGTCAGGGCCAGTTTCTTTCAGATACCTTTATCAGTGACTGGGAATGTTCAAGTTCCTAGTTTGGGACTAGGCCTGCTGGGATAAACTTGCAGCTGGCTGGGTCACAGAGTGGTCAAGGCACTCTGTGATTTTTGGTCAGGGCATGAAAAGAAAGTGAGGGGGCACTGAGTGACCCCACAGAGTGGAAGAGTTCTATATCCTGATTGTCATGCTAATTACATGACTGTATATAGGGGATAAAATTTCATAGAACTACATACCCCCCACCCACAACTGTATATGCAAATACTGATGAAATCCAAATATTGTCTGTAGTTTAACTTTATCGTACCAATGTCAATTTATTTTTTTTACCATGTACTGTGATTATATATTATTAATATCATTGGGGGAAGCTGGGTGAAGGGTACACAGAAGCTACCTGTACTAATTTTTCAACTTCTTGTGAGTCTCGAACTATTAAAAAGAAAAAGCATAAATGTATATTTTTAAAATAATAAAAATAATTCATTGTGCATTTTTTAGAAAAAAAATCACACAAATAAATAATTTAGTAGAATTATGACCTGTCCTCAATGGAAAAGCACAAGGTATTAGGATGTTTAATTTCAGGATGAGAATTAGGAAAAATAATCTGGAACGTTTGCTTTCCTGCAGCCTGGAGTCAGCAGCAGTCACACTGAGGACAGAAGTTGCAGTTGCCCTTTGTTCAGCCGAGCCCCTTGTACTGCCTTCCTGCCTTGGGACTCACCTGGCTGAAGCTAGGAGAGCCACCCGACTCTTTGAAGCTGCTCTGGCCTCTCAGTTTCACTGGTAGGGTTGATGTGACTTCAATGAACATTTTTCTAAAGAATGGCCAGACCTCAGTTTCTATAGAAAGAATCTTTCTTACTGAAACACCATTACCAACTTAAGCATTATTTAAAGTATTCTATCAGTGTGTACTGGGCCAAAATAGCAAAGATGTTTTCTCTTGATGGCTGGATATTTACAATGTAAATACTGCTGCTCTCCCATTGAATAGCTTCATTTCCTTTAGTGGGTGCTATAAAGTGTGATTATACATTAACCAAATAGAGCTATCTTTTCATCTGTCCTACAGTTATGAATAGGCCAACACCTCTTCATAGTAAATAATTTTCATGTACTAAGTTGATACTGGCTAGTGGTATGTATTTTTCCATCCATCCTTTTAACAGATTTCTATCTTTGTATTTAAAATGAGTTTCTTTTGGGTAGTATATAGTTGGGTCTTGCTCTTTTTTTTTAGTCTGATAATTCGCCTTTTAATTGAGGTATTTAGGCAATTTATATCTCATATGATTATTGATATGATTGAGTTCAAATCTACCATCTTGTTGCTTTCTATTTTTTATATCTGTTCTTTGTTCTTTTCCTTCTTTTTCTGCCTTATTTTTGATTGAGTGTTATATATGGTTCCATTATATTTCCTTTGTTGGCAGCTATAACTCTTAGTTTTGTTATTTTAGTGGTTGCTGAAGGGTTTAGAGTATGTACTTTTTTTTTCTTTTTTTGAGACAGAGTCTCCCTTTGTTGCCCAGGATAGAGTGCCGTGGCATCAGCCTAGCTCACAGCAACCTCAAACTCCTGGGCTCAAGCAATCCTCCTGCCTCAGCCACCCGAGTAGCTGGGACTACAGGCATGCACCACCATGCCCAGCTAATTTTTTTTAATATATATTTTTTAGTTTTCCAGCTAATTTCTATTTTTTTAGTAGAGACAGAGTCTCACTCTTGCTCGGGCTGGTCTCGAACTCCTCAGCTCAAATGGTCAGTCCACCTTGGCCTCCCAGAGTGCTAGGATTACAGGCATGAGCCACCACGTCTGGCCTAGAGTATGTACCTTTAACTTATCACAGTCTGTGTACAAGTAATATTTCACTGTTTACAATATAAGAACTTACAACAGTGTTTACTGTATCTTCCCTTCAGATCTTTTGCTATTGTCATATATTTTACTTCCACATATGTAATAAACCCCATGATACACGATATCAGTTTTTCTTTAAAGTGTATTATCTGTAAAGAAATTTAAATAACAAGCAAAAATCTTTATTTTAATCCATGCAATTAGCAATCCAGTGATGATCTTCATTCCTTTGTGTAGATCCAGGTTCCATCTGGTATCATTTTCCTTCTGCTTGTCAGACTTCCTTTAACATTTCCTGTAATGCAAATCTACTAGTAATAAATTCTTTCAGCTTTTATACTCTTAAAAAAAAATCCTTATTTCACCTTTTTGAAAAATGCTTTTGCCAGGTAGCAAATTCTAGACCGACAGTTTTCTCTTTTAATGATTTAAGGATGCTACTCCTTTGGATTATTACTGATGAAAATATTCTGTCATCATTATCTTTATTCTTTTGGGGCAATGGATCTTTTTCTCTGACTGCTTTCTATTCATCATTAATTTTAAGCAGTTGGATTTTGATATCCCCTCATGAAAGTTTTTTTCATGTTTCTTGTGCTTGAGGTTCTGGGATCTGGGGTTTATTGTTCTCCATCATTTCTGGAATATTGAGGGTTTTATTACATTTCTTCAAATAAATTTACTGTCCCCATCCTTTTCCTTCAGAGAGTCCGATTATTAGTATATTTGTCCCCCTGACATTGTCCCACAGTCAACTGGTGTTTTATTTATTTATTTTTTCAGTGTAGCCTTTTTTCTTCACTGTGTTTCATTTTGCATAGTTTTTATTGTTACATCTTTAAATTCAATCTTTTTGCCAGCCATGTCATGAGCAAGTATCACCATCCAGTATAATTTTCGTCAAAGATATTGTAATTTTTAGCTTTAGAAATTTGAACTGAATCTTTTTTATGTCTTCCATGTCTCTGCTCAACATGCTCAATCTTTCATCCTGTGTCTTGAACATATGGAATACAGTTATAATAACTATTGTAATGTCCTTGTCTACTAATTATATCGCCTTGACAGCTTCAGGTCAGTTTAAATTGACTGACTTTTTCCTTCATTATGGGCTTTATTTTCCTGCTTCTTTGCAGGACTTTTTTTGTAGTAATTTTTGACTGATTGTAGACATTTTCAAATTAACCTTGTTGGTTGCTATAAATACTCTTGAACTTTATTCTGGAACACTGTTAAGTTCCTTGGAAACCGTTTAATCCCCAATCTTGCCTTAAAGCTTTGTTGGTGGAAACAGTAGCATTTAGTCCAGGGTTAATTTTCCCCCCACTACTGACACAAAATTCTTCTTAGTATTTTAACTGACACCCTATAAATTGTGAGTTTTCCACCCTGGTTTTTGGGAATAGGTACTAGCTTCATTCCCAGCTTTGCGTGACCTCCAGGCACAGTTCCCTCTAGTCCTTTCAGGTGGTTTTTTTCCCCTGGCTTTGGCATGAAATGATTAGTCGACTGAATACGTAATGGGTACTCCTGCAGATCCCTGGAGTTTTCTCTCTGTGCATCTCTCTTCTCTCTCACACTCTTCCCATCATCTCTATCAGCCTTGGCTTTCCCATCCTCATCCCAGACACTACAGGGTACCTGTGGTACTGATAGCAGCAGCCTGAATTAACACTCATGAAATTGAAAAGCTTATATGTCAAAAAATCTCATTATGGGTTGCTATTTGACATGACTTCGTTTCTGTCCAAACTCTTCCTCTTTTCCTAAGTGAGAAGAAAAGTTTATCTATCTGGTTAATAAGGTTCTTTGGGCCTAGGGAAGGAATAGGAATAGTGTACCCATTTCATGGGGCCCAATTTAAAAGGGAGCACCAAAACAGGAGAGAGTGAGAACCAAAGAGAGCAGAAAGCCAAAGGTTAGGCCAGATGGGTCTAGGTGTAGGAAGCCAGATGACCAAACCAAAAGTCAGCAGTAGATGGCCTTTCCTCCAGGAAACTATCCCTGCCACTCCCCATCCCCTACTTCTGGAGTAGTTGCTTTTCATCTATTACTGATAGCACCATGTTCTCCCCTGTTTCATTACTGTATATGCCCTGAATATTTTTCTATGTCCTCTGGCTTTTAAATTCCAAAAATATAAGAATTATATTTATCTTGTTTGTTGTCATCCCACTTTTTCCTAACATACTACCAGGCACAGAGAAGGTGTTCAATAAGTGTTTGCTGAATAGATGCATGTCTACCCTGAAGTATTAGAGAAAAAGTCGGGTTTCTTCTGAGATCAATGTCATTGAACTTCTCTATTGCATTTAACATAATGATTTCTGTATCCTTTTTTCTATTTCATACTTTTTTCCCTTGGCTATGTTCTCTCTCCTCATTCTTTCTGAACCTTTCAGCTTTTCTTAGACCCTGCCCACTCCTTAAATCTGGGCTGGCAAATTCAGTAACTATGTGGTCCCAGAAGGTGGTGTAAACAAACATTCGTGTTGATTATAAGAAAATTTGGAATGAAGCAGTCTCTGGCCAAATTGGAGAATATAAGTCCTAGCTAAAGGTTTCAATATATTTTTTAATTTAAAAAATTCTGAGCTGGCTATACTATACGTATTCAGCTGCTGATTCAGCAGCTTCCAGGCTTAGATGTTCGTTTGTAGGGTTTTGTTTTCTCCCTGGGGTTCAATATTGTTTGTATCCTGATAATTCCTGACCTCCAAACTGGACAAGAGAGAAACTCGGAGTTATATATTCATTTTAAATTTATTATGTCCCCAATAGAACTCATCTTGCTCCAAAAATTCTACATTCTCATCTCTTTAGTTTTTCAGTAAACTGGCACCACAATCGTCTCGTTCACCTGGCTTGCAATTTGGAATCATCATAGATTTCACTCATATTTTTCAGTCCTCACAATCTGTCCCTATGTCTAAAATGGTTCCTGTCATCCTCACTGTTGTAAGTTTAATTCAAGTTCTTATTACTTCTCATCTGGTCTTTTGCTTTAGGTCCCTCGTCTGTGTTCCTCAAACCTGGATGTGAGTCAGAATCACCTGGGGCATTTTGTAAAAATAAATTTCCCAGTTCCCATCTCATACCTACTGAAGCATAATCTCAAGGAATGTACCTAGAGCACTCACAATTAGTTAACTAAACCAATGTGATAGACTTTAAAAAATATTAATCAGTATTCTTACTGTTATTCAACATAGTGCTGGAAGTCCTAGCCAGAGCAATCAGACAAGAGAAGGAAATCAACAGTATCCAAATGGGGGCAGAAGAGGTCAAAGTATTGCTCTCTGCTGGTGATACAATCTTATATCTAGAAAATCTCAAAGATTCTGCCAAGAGACTCCTGGAATTGATAAATAAATTCAGCAAAGTCTCAGGTTACAAAATCAATGTACACAAATCAGTAGCATTCCTATACACCAACAACAGTAAAACTGAGAACCAAATTAAAGACCCAATACCCTTCACAATAGCAACAAAGAAAATAAAATACCTAGGAATATATTTAACCAAGTTGATGAAAAACTTCTACAGGGAGAACTACAGAACACTGAGGAAGGAAATTGCAGAGGATATAAACAAATGGAAAACCATACCATGCTCATGGGCAGAATCAACATCATTAAAATGTCTATACTACCCAAAGTGGTTTATAGATTCAATGCAATATCCATTAAAATACCAACATTATTTTTCACAGATCTAGAAAAAATAATTCTACAATTCATATGAGACCAGAAAAGACCCATACAGCCAAAGCATCCTTAAGTTAAAAAAAAAAAAAATCTAATTGGGAGACATCAATTTATCAGACTTCAAGCTACACTCAAGGCTATAGTAACTGAAACAGCATAGTACTGGCACAAGAACACAGACATAGACCAATGGAACAGAACAGAGGACCCAGATACAGAACCATCTTCATATAGCCATCTGATCTCTGACAAAGCATAAAAAACATACACTTGAGAAAAGAATCCCTAGTCAATAAACAGTGCTGGGAAAATTGGGTAGCCACATGTAGAATGACTGAAACAGGAGCCATAACTCTCACCACTCACAAAAATTAGTTAATGATGGATAACAGACTTAAACCTAAAGCATGAAACTATAAGAATGCTAGAAGAAAATGTTGGAAAAATTCTTACAGATATCAGCCTAGGCAAAGAATTTATGAAGAAGATCCCAAAAGTAATCACAGCAACAATAAACATAAATAAACGGGACCTGATCAAATTAAAAAGCTTCTGCACAGCCAAGGAAACAATCAATAGACAACCTACAGAATGGAAGAAAACATTTGCATACTATATGTCAGATAAAGGGCTGATAACATGAATCTACAAAGAACTGAAGCAAATCCGCAAGAAAAACTCAGACAACTCTATTAAAAAGTGGGCAAAAGACAGGAACAGAAACTTTTCAAATGAAAATAGACTAATAGCCAACAAACATAAGAAAAAATGCTCAATGTATCTAATTATTATGGAAATGTAAATCAAAATCACAATGAGATATCACCTAACTCCAGTGAGAATGGTTCTTATAAAAAAGTCCCAAAACAGCAGATGCTGGTGTGGATGCAGAGAGAA
>CAUYRT010016983.1:0-21302 GCA_963574885.1 Lepilemur ruficaudatus
CTCCTACATTGCTGGTGGGACTGCAAACTAGTGCAACCTCTGTGGAAAGCAATATGGAGATACCTTAAAGCTATACAAGTAGATCTACCATTTGATCCAGCAATCCCACTACTGGGCATCTACCCAAAAGAACAAAAGACATTCTATAAAAAAAGACACCTGCACTCAAATGTTTATAGCAGCACAATTCACAATTGCAAAGTTGTGATTACATAGATCACTTTTATAATGTTTGAATCATAGCTAGAAGTGTACCTATGACCCAAATAGTGTTCATTGAACATGTTAGGTACACTTTTGTCCATCCCTTCCTCCTCCCTGCTCCCACTTGGTTTCCATTGAGTTTTGCTTCCTTCTGTGAACATGTTGTCATTGGTTAGTTCCAATATGGTAGCAAGTACATATGATGTGTGCTTTTCCATTCTTTAGAAAATTCACTTAGGATAATGGTTTCCAGTTCCATCCAAATTGTTGCAAAAGGCATCAATTCATCCCTTTTTATAGCTGAGTGGTATTAAATGTTATATATATAGCATATTTTTTTTTAATCCACTCATGACTTGATGGGCACTTGGTTTGATTCCACATCTTTGCAATTGTGAATTGTGCCACAATAAACATTTGAGTGCAGGTATCTTTTTGATAAAATGATTTCTTTTCCTTTGGGTACACCCATTAATAGGATTGCTGGATCTAATGGTAGATCGACTTTTAGTTCTTTAAGTAATCTCCATACTGTTTTCCATAGAGGTTGTACTAGTTTGTAGTCCCACCAACAGCATATAAGTATTCCTTTCTCTCTGCATCCATGCCAGCATCTATTGTTCTAGAACTTTTTTAACTAAAGCCATTTCTAACAGGGGTAAAGTGATATCTCATTGTGGTTTTGATTTGCATCTCCCTAATGAGTAGAGACGTTGAGTATTTTTTCATGTTTATTGTCCATTTGTCTACCTTCTTTTGAAAAGCTTCTGGTCATGTCTTTTGTTCTTTTTGACTTGTTCTTTTTGCTTTAGATTGCTCTGGCTATTCAGTCTCTTTTCTGATTCTAAACAAAATATAGAATGATTTTTTTCCAGATCTGTGAAATTTGAGGTTAGTATTTTGATGGAGTTTGCATTAAATCTGTAAATCACTTTGGGTAGTATAGACATTTTAACAATGTTGATTCTGCCAATCCATGAGCACAATATGCTTTTCCATTTTTTTCTGTCGTTTGAGATTTCTTTCCTCAGTGTTTGGTAGTTCTCTTTGTAGAGATCTTTCGCCTCCTTGATTAGGTATATTCTTAGGTATTTTATTTACTTTGTAGCTATTGTGAATTTTATTGAGTTTTTGCTCTGACTCTCATCTTGATGGTTATTGGTGTACAGAAATGCTCCTGATTTGTGTGCATAGATTTTGTAACTGAAGACTTTACTGAATTTATTTATGGATTCCAGGATTCTCTTGTGAAGTCTTTGGGGTTTTCTAGATATTAGATCATATCATCAGCAAAAAGTGATAATTTTTCCTTCTCTTTTCTAATGTATGTACCCTATATTTCTTTCTCTTGTCTAATCGCTCTGGCTGGGACTAATAGCACTATGTTGAATAGAAGTGGTGACAGTGGGCACTCTTGTTCCAGTCCTTGATTAGGATGCTTTAAACATTTTCCCTTTCATTATGATGTTCTTTTGGGTTTGTTGTATATATCTTTTATAATTTTGAGTTATATTCTTTCTATGCCTAGTATGTTGAGGGATTTTATCATGAAAGTGTGCTGGATTTTGGCGAATGCTTTTTCTGCATCTATTGAGATGATCATATAGTCATTTGTTTTTTATTCTGTTTATTTGGTGAATCACATTTATTGATTTATGTTATTTGAACCATCCTTGCATCCCTGGGATGAAGCCCAGTTGGTTTTGGTAGGTTATTTTTTGATGTGCTATTGAATTCAATTTGCTAATATTTTATTGAGTATTTTTGCATCTATATTCATGAGGGGCATAAGTCTGTAGTTTTCTTTTTTTTGTTCTATCCTTTCCTGGCTTTGGTATCAGAGTAATACTAGCTTTGTAGAATGAATTAGGGAGGATTCCTTTCTTCTCAATATTATAGAATAATTTCTGCAGCATGGGTACCAGCTCTTCTCTGTAGATCTGTTAAAATTTGGCTGTGAATCCATCTGGTATGGGGCTTTTATTTGTTGGAAGATTTTTTATTACTGCTTCAATCTTGTTGTTTGTTATTGGCCTGTTCAGGAGTTCTATATCTCCCTGATTGAATAGGAAGTTGTGTGTTCCTAGGAATTTGTCCATTTCCTCTACATTTTCTAGTTTATGTGCGTAAAATTTTCATAGTATTTACTGAAGATATTTTGTATTTCTGCAGTATCAGTTTTAATATCTCTGTTTCATTTCTGATTGAGCTCTTTGGGTCCTTTCTCTTCTTTTCCTGGTTAGTCTAGCAAATTGTCTATAAATTCTTTTTACTCTTCAAAAAACCAACTTTTTGTTTAAGTGATCCTTTGTATTTCTTTTTGTTGATTTCCATTTCATTTATTTCTATCTAACATTAGTGGTTTTTTTTTTTTTCTTCTGCTGGATTTGGGTTTAGTTTGCTCTTCCTTTTCTAGTTCCTTGAGATGTGTCATTAGACTGTTAATTTGTGATAGTTCAGTCTTTTTGATGTAGGCATTTAAGGCTATGAATTTTCCCCATAGGACTACTTTTGCTGAATCTCATAGATTCTAATAACCCGTGTCCCCTTTGTCACTTAGTTCAAGAAATCTTTTGATTCCAATCTTAATTTTGTTCTTGACCCAATAGTCATTCATCAGCAAGTTGTTTAATTTTCATGACTTTGTGCAGAATTGAGTGTTTCTCTTGGAATTTATTTCTAGTTTTATTCCACTGTGGTCTGAGAAAACACATGGTATGATTTCTATTTTTTTTGAATCACTTGACACATGTTTTGTGGCCTAAGATATGATCAATCTTGGAGAATGTTCCATATTCTGATGAGAAGAATGTATATTCAGCAGTTTTGGATTTAAATTTTCTATAAATGTCTGTTAAACCCATTTTTTCTACAGTTCCATTCAAGTACAGTGTTTCCATATTTATTTTCTGCTTGGATGATCTGCCCAGTTCTGTAAGTGGGATGTTGAAGTCTCTGTCAATTACAATGCTGTCATTTATTTCTTTGCTTAGACCTAATAGAATTTGCTTTATAAATCTGGGCACTCCTGTGTTAGGAACATAAATATTTAGGATTGCTATGTCTTCTTGTTGAATTGCTCCTTTTACCATTGTATAATGACCATTTTCATCTTTCGGTACCATTGTTGATTTAATGTCAATATTATCTGATATGAGAATGGCTACACCTTCTTTCTTTTGGTTTTCTTTTGTGTGGAATATTTATTTTCATCCCTTCACCTTGAGTCTGTATGAGTCCTGGTGGATTAGATGTTTTTTGGGAGACAACAGATATTTGGATTGTATTTTTTCATCCATTCAGCCAGCCTGTGTTTCTTGAGTGGGGCATTCAGAAAACTCCCGTTGATTGATAGGATTGATATGTGGAATGTTGTTCTTTTCATCATGTTGGGCTGTTCCTTATTGGTTTTTTGACCCTTTTACATTAGTGTTTTATATGAGCTCTGTGCTTTAGCTTTTGGGTTGCTTTACACTGGTGTCTATTGTGTTGATCTGTGTATAATGCAATTTGGAATATTCCCTGCCTGGCAGGTCTGGGCTTCACAAATTCCTTCATTGTTTGCTTGTCTGGAAAAGTCTTTATTTCTCCTTCATATATGAAACTTAGCTGCAGGATACAAAATTCTGCTGGAAGTTGTTCTGTTTTAGAAGACTGAAGATGGGACCTTTATCACTTCTGGCATGTAAGGTCTCAATTGAAAAATCTGCCGTTTACCTAATGGGTTTTCCTTTGTTAAGTTACTTGATGTTTTCACCTCACAGCTCACAGGAATTCCTCCTTTGTGTTTACTTCAGCCATTCTGATTACTTTATATCTTGTTGATTGCCTCTTTGCAATGAATTTCCAAGGTGTTTATTGAGCCTGGGTATCTAGGTATCTAAATCTCTAGGGAGACTAGGGAAGTTTTCCTCAATTATTCCCCAAATAGGTTTTTCCAGCCCTTGGGCATTTTGTTCTTTGTCCTCAGAAATGCCTATGATTCTTATATTTGCCATTTTGCATAATCCCATATTTCTTATAGGTGTTGTTCATTCCTCTTGCATCGTTGTTCTTTATTTTTGACTGTGGTAATTCAAAAGAGTTGTCTTCAAGCTCTGAAATATTTTCTACTGCCTCATCTAGTCTATAGTCTATTCCTAAAACTTTTCACTGTGTTTCGTATTTCCTTAAATGAATTTTTCATTTCCAGAAGTTCTATTTGTTTTTGTTAAATATAATCTATCTCTTTAGTAAATTTTTCATTCATTTCCTGAATTATATTTCTGGTTTCTTTGTGTTGGATTTTCATTTTCTTTTGGATTCTATTGACCTTCCTTACAATCCACATTTGGAATTATTTATCTTTCATTTCAATATTTCCATTTTGGTTAGGATCCATTGATAGAGAGTTGGTATGCCCCTTTGGGGCTGTCCTTTTACTCTGATTTTTCATACTTTTGGAGTTCTTTTGCTGATTCCTTCTCATTTGGAGCAGCTATCACTTCTAATTTTTGTATTATCTTTTGTTTAAATGGTGCTTTTTATTCTCTCCTCACTCATAGGGTTTTGTCTGTAGCATATGTGGGGTAACAACATTTGGCTTTGCTTGTGGGTGCTTTAATAGTGGTCCAGTTTCTGGATGGATGCCTTGATTGTAGATATCCTTAGTGTGGTGGTTTTCTCAATTGGTAGTTGTTTGTAAGTTGTAGCAGTGGTGCGCTATGTCTTTGGACAGATTCCCTGTCTCTTTTTGATGATGAAGGATGAAGGTCCTTGAAATCCTTTCTCTATCCCCAGCCCTGTGGTATTCTTAACAGTGTGAATTATATTAGTATGCTCAGTTTAATCTCTGAGACTTGAGGTCATGCTTGCGGGTAAGAATCAACCACATCCTGTATAATTGAGTCAATAAATGTTTTAAATGCCATACAAGTTGACCTTCCTGCCAGTAGGTTGTGCTTACTGGAGAGAACTAGCTTTAGTGTTGTTTTTGGGACCTGTGACTGGCTGTAGCCCCTCAAGAGAAGAAATAAAATGCCCTAGGCAGTAGACAGGGCTCTAGAACTTCCATGTGAGTCCGTATTCTCCAATACGACAGAAGATGATGGGGGACTGAGACTGGGTGGGGCTGTGTTAGATGAGCCTGCCTTCAGGCTCCTCAAAGCCAGTAGGTAGCTGTCTCAACAGGGGTGGAAAGTTCCTCCCGCACTTCCATGAGGAGCCACAAGTGAGGGGCTGAACTGCCTCACCAAGCCAGAAAGTCTGCTTTTGTTGTCAGGGCTGAGATTCACAATCTGCTGTCAGGAGTAGGTTTCAGTTTATCCCTCATCCCTGCTTCCCACTCCCATTTGCTGGCAGGCAGGAGCCCAAGCCACCTGAGGTCCCCAGCAATGGTGCTGCTGCTGCAGGGTAGAAGCTTCCCTGTTTAGGATCCTGCTCCAGGATGTGAATATGGCCTTGCTGTTGGGGGGAACAATGCTCCACTAGTGCATTGTGGCTCAGATTCACATTGCACTTTCCTCTTAGTTCTGTGCAGGTGGACTCCCTTGCCTCCCAAGATTAGTTCACTAATCTCCTTCCATTCCCAGGAACAACCCAATCTAGTTCTGGGTGTTCAGGATCTGGCCTGGTGGCTTGTCCCCAGATCCCCAAAGATCAATCCATGCCTGTGCCAGGGAAAAGTGTGCTGGATGCAAGTTCTTTATGGGGTGCTCAAGCAGTTTTGGTGTCCTTCTGATTCAGGTTATGCCTTGCTTTGATGGAGCAGCTGGGCAAGCAGCACTGGAGAGGGCTAGCTCACAGCCACCTCAAACTCCTGGGCTCAAGCAATCCTACTGCCTAAGCCTTGCAAGTAGCTGGGAATATAGGCATGCATCACCATGCCTGGCTAACTTTTTCTATATATATGTTTAGTTGTTCAGCTAATTTCTTTGTGTTTTTTTTTAGTAGAGATGGGGTTTCGCATTTGTTCAGGCTGGTCTTGAACTCCTAAGCTCAAACAATCCTCTCGCCTTGGCTTCCCAGAGTGCTAGTATTACAGGCATGAGCCACCACACCTGGCCTGCTACATGTCTTTAAAAGAAAAGGTTTGAACTCCACCCTCTGTGGAAGCCTTGTGTGGTGTACACCAATACAGAGAAGCAGCCACTCCTGAGAGCCCAGCTCAATCATCTCTCTCAACAGCTGCAGGTGGGGAAGAGAAAGGGTGTAAAAGAGTCTGAATGGAGGAGAGTTAGCACTCTGGTCATCACAGTCTTCCTCTCTGGAAGGCAGCCCACCTGGAATGTCTAGGCTCTGGGATCACACAGATCCCTTAGGACCCACCTGCCCCCTGGTGTTGAAGTCCCAGTCCCCTGGCTCCCATAGATTGTACTGGAGTTTGGAAATATTTGTGTGGGAATGAGCAAGACAAGAACCTAGGAGCTGAAGCTGCCTGGGGGTGACACAGGTACACAGTGAGTGGAGAAGCAATATGATGCCTGCTGTCTGGCTTGGGTCTGTGGTGATGGGAAGCAACCCCAAAGTGGCTGGTAGCTGGTACTTTGTCCTAAAGTAGTTCCTAGTTCACTGGTGGCAGACACTTTGGGGCTTATGAAGGGTAGAAAGGTTCTCCAGCAGCTTGGGAGCCTGCCAACTGCCAGAGATGTGAGGGAGGGGAAAAAAACACCTACCCTTTTCACTGGGCTCCAAGCCTCTAATGGGCTGATCTCTGCTGATATTTTGCTCCTTCTTGTTCTGCTCTGCATCTTCTTCTGGTGGAATCTCGGGCAGATTCTGGAACTTTTCCCTCAGAAGTATACCTGATCTATGCCTTTGTCTTTTTGTCTTTTTCTTTTCTTTTTTTTTTTCTTTTCATCTCAAACTTTTCCTTCTTTTCCTTCTTTCTGAGGTGATCTGTCAGCTGATGCCTCTGGTCAGCCATCTTGTCTCTCATATTTTTGTCAACTGTTTTTAATGGGAGAGATGGGGATTATAACATACAACCTAATAACAGCATGTCTTCTAACAACAACCAAAAAAAAGTTCACAATCTCATTATATGACATAATCTTAGTTTCTCTTTCTTAAAGTATTTTGTTCAAATAAATGCTTTTAATGAGGTCATGATAATCTATTCAGAGAGTTTACCAGAGGGGCAATGTTCTTGCCAACCTGGGTCATAATCTATTTCCCTTTTATGTTTACACAAGCAAGGGTTTACCAATTATATAAGCCTACGTGACATGAACAACAGTTTTTCAGCCTTTGTGATAGATTAATTGCTACATCCAATGTGTCAGATTTTAATTTTAGTTTTGTTTTTGTGTTTTTTAATTTTTTTAGAAACAATAGTGTTTTATTCAGCATTTCTATAGGAAAAATTACAAATATCATTGTCCTCAAAGAATATTTATTTTGTGCTCATATCTCATGTTAATAAAGATTGACATCAGAGTAACCCTACCATCTGTGTCTGCTTATACTGTCACCCAAGCTGAAGAAATGGGACAATATCAAAAGAAAGAGTGAGACCACACCTTTAAAGTTTTTGTTCAATTATGGTTACATTATATCTAATTATATCTATACTTATTCTATTGCCAAAGCTACTCAAATGAGGAAGTAAGCCATCAATGAAGCAGGGCTATAAAAATCTACTTGCAGAAGGCATTGTAAGCCATATGGTGATAAGTACTTTTGTTTAAAATATTATAGGAATTGAATTTGTTGTCAACAGTAGACATTATCCGTTTATTGTCAGTCCCAGAAATGTTAGAGCATGAAATTATTTCTTCCCTATGGGCTAGTGTTGCAGAAGTATGAAAGATGTAAGGCACATGGAAAGAGGTCATAGGTACAGCTATCTTTACCTGTATTTCTAAGATCTAATATAAGAAGCCTTGAGCCAAACTCATCAAATCACTCAATAGGCTATTTTTCTTCTTGAGGATCTAAAAAACCAAATACATTTTATAATGACCAATGTCAAAATTCAATAAGTACAGAGATTCTTAAGGGCCAAGATCCCCCAAGCACTTTTTTCTTTATGATTGTCATTTGGGGTTCCAACATTATGCTTTATAGGGTTTGCACAAAGAGACCAAAGTTCTAACTGGCTTACTCCAGGATACTCCCACAGACCTCAATGCCTTATTTTTCACTAAGACCTTTAGATGTCAGTACCCTTCTGGAATGGCAGATAAGTCAATATGTTTTAATCAGAGGGAAGGAAGCTGTGTACAAATTGACATAAATCCCTTATACAATTCAACTCATCCTTCTACATGGCCCTTTACTCTTCTCAAAATCAAAGTTCTTGAATTTGCTTTGTTCTTGTTCATTATTTATAATCATTACCTCAATTCACATTTACACATTAAACCTCTTTACTTGAGTATGCACCATCACCACTCTATGGAATCCTCTCTGGCTAATTCTCCAATTATCTCTATGTCCTTAAGTCCAATGGGTACTTTTGATTTGACTATTTAGCTAATATGTAAGCAGCATTCTCCATTGTTTTATCATTCTCTTTTTGAATATTCATTTCCTTCAGGCTCTAAGGGGCCATATCTTTTTGTTTTTCTCCTTTCTTTCTTTTTATAGTTTTTCTTGAAATTTTGAACATTACGTCTTCATCAGGGCTCTGTTCTAGGCACTTTTTCCTAATACTCTGTATTTATTTCCTAAATAATCTCCTTTATTTAAATCTAATTTCTATGTTCTAAATTCAAATGTTATTGATCCTCAGCCCTATGTATCCAGTTCAGACCATGTTTCCACTTTTAATGATTTTTAAATGACTAAGGCTGTGCAAATTTTACTCAAGAACTCTGTTTTCCAAATGAGATTCAGTTAATAAAACTTAGGAGTCATCTTTGAACACTTCTACAATTTGCATGGAACCTCTTTTTCTATCTCTTCACTTTCAGTTTATGTGTCTTTAAAGCAAAAGTTAGTCTCTTGTAGACAACATATAGCTGATAACTATAATTACTTTTATCAGTGAATTTTATACTTTTATATGGTTTCATGTTACTAATTAGTATTCTTTCATTTCAGTTTGAAGAGATCCCTTTGGTATTTCCTATAAGGAAGGTCTGGTGATAATGAATTCCTCCAGCTTGTGTTTGTCCTTCATTTGTGAAGGACAACTTTGCCAGGCAAAGTATTCTTAATTGGCAGTTTTTTTCTTTCCCCAGTTTTAATATGTCACCTTGCTCTCTCCTAGCTTGAAAGATTTGTGCTGAGAAATACATTGATAGCCTTATGAAGGTTATCTTGTATATAATGATACCCTTTTATCTTGCTAGTTTAGTTTTTCTTTGTCATTGAGTTTTGAAAGTTTTGTTATAATATGTCATGATGAAATAGTCTTTGTGTTGAACTTAATTAAAAACTTTTAGCTTCATGTATCTGAAAGACTGTCTCTCTCCCCAGATTTGGGAAGTTTTCAGTTATTTTATTTATTTATTTTTTTTGTATAATCTTTCTGCCCCTTTATCTCTCTTCACCTTCTTAGACTCCCATAATGTGAATTTTAGCTCTCTTGATGTTCCATAAATATCATAGGCTTTCCTCATCCTTTTTAATTCCTTTTTCTTTTCACTCTTCTCTTATTGTATATTTTCAAATGACCTGTCTTCAAGTTCACAGATTCTTTCTTCTGCTTGATCAAGTCTATTTCTGACACTCTTATTGCAATTTTCATTCCACTCATTATATTCCTCGGCTCCAAAATTTCTGTTTGATTCTTTTGTATAATGTCTACCTCTTTATTGAAATTTTTGTTGTATTTTTGTACCATTTTTTGATAACATTGAATTGTCACTGTTCTCTTGTAGTTTGTTGAGCTCTTTAAAAAAATTATTTTGAATTCTTCATCTGTATAGATCTTCATTTCTTTGGTGTTCATTACTGCAATATTGTGAGGTTTTGTGTGTGTGTGTGTGTGTGATGTCATGTTTCCTTAACATTTTTTGTGTTCCTTGAAGTGTTATATTGTTGTCTTTGTATTTTAAGAAGCAGTCACCTCCTCCAATCTTTACTGACTTGTTATGGGAGAGAAATACTTCACCAATCAGTCCAGCAAGGGAATCTGAGTCTCTCTCAGACTTTTTCTATGAATTCATCATTTCCAGACCATTTGTTACTTTGGAGAGCAAGAGAGAGTTCTTAAGTTTGTATGCCTTCTCTTTATCCCACAAAGCCAGACTGAAAACTGAGAGCCTCTTGCTTGTTTTCCTTCAGGTGGTGCCCTGAAATGCTCAAGTTTGTGTGCCTGCTCCTAATTCTGCAGAGTCAGGCTGCCTATCTGCATGAGACACAGGGGTACACTTAGGGAGCTAGCATGGAGAGGAAGAGATGAGGTATGTGGAGCAGTAGAGGTACTCTTAGCCAGTTGAAGAAGTCCAAAGGCAAGACAGCCTATGCAGCTCATGGGGGTCTTCTTGATGGAGTCTGAAGAGTAATTAATAGGGTCCATGACCTCTTTTCCCTGTTCCAAGCCTCTTTCAAGCACTCAACCATGATGATCATCTCAGTATTCTATGGGTGGGGGATGCAAAAAAAAGTGAGCATCCTGCCTAGTGAGGGGACCAGGCACTTAGTCACTACACTGTCATTTTCTGATGTGGGAGAAATTGGGGGCTAATGTGTCTCTCTTGGCACTGAGCTATTTTACCTTGGGGGAGGAGGGGTGATGCAGGTAAAGTACACCTATTTTCCTTATGCTCTTAAATGCATCTATTCTCAGATTTTTGCCCCAAGGATGAGTGGACCTTTTTCACTGGAATCCTGGACTTCCGTAAAGGTACTCTTATTCATGGATAGTTGTCAAAATCAATTCTTGTAGAGGGGGATGATGGTAGAAAATTTTTATTCTTCCATGTTACTGATATCATTTTCTCATACCTAACTTCTTAAGCAAATGGTTGTTAATGTCTTGAAGTTAAAACAACTTTTCACTCTTTGCGTTTATGTTAAAAACAAGGTAGTATAAAATTAATTTTTTCATATTTTATGCATATATTTTAAATAGTGTCATCTTCTATATGGGTCAAAATTATTTTAAAATTAAAAAAATGAAGAATTTTTCCAAATACATCCTACCAATGAAATATTTTTATCTCTCAAATCTGGATAATAGCTACTTCACACCAACATAAGAGAAGATAAGGTGAAGAAAATATGAAAAAATTATGAAATATATTTTATCATAAAATTTACTATTAATCTTAGACTTGTACAAACATGATATTAATATCATAGAACTGTATATTACTCATCATAATATTTTAACTAAACATAAAAATATAATTTTTGCTACTTTTTCTAAAATTGTTTTCTGATATCACACAAAATTTTTACTTAGAGAATGCAGGTTATATTCATAGCCAGTGTTGTCAAGCAATGAAACTTTATTCAGAATTATTTCCTTATAAATCAAAATCTAACTGACTCACAAAACACTCAAACTAGGATTTCTATCTTATTACACCTAAAATTTATTATCACTGTAAATCTATTAGAGGAAAAAACACTGCTGAGTAATTAAACTAGTAAAATTACAACTCCATCACTTTAGTGTTAATTTTATAAACTGTTCTTTAATTAACTTCTTTAACAAAAAGATTCTTTCCCTCAGGATCCTAATTTAGGAGCTGTAACATTTCAGAGCCCAACTTGCCACCATTTTTTATAGTTATTCTTACCAGTATCCCTAGCTTTGGAATTTAATGGTAAGATATCCATGTTCTGTGATTATGAAGGTGGGCTCTGAGATGCATAATACTTAAGGTTTATGGCCAAATGAGACTGCAGACAGCACATATTGTTTGCAGAACAATAGTAATAATAGGATATATGCCAATTTGCTTTAGAAATAAACTGGGCTCTCAAAAGCCTTGTGATTATATTCCCTTGGGAACTTACTTATTGCTTTATCAAATTTAAAGACATGTATAATATTGCCAAATAATAATTTTCTATGCTTCTAACATTTAATAGTAGATATATAACTTCTTTATTATTCCCATTGGAAAAAGTAAAATGAGGAATTAATTATCGATTAGTTATCTAAAATACTCTTTGAAACAATGTTTTTAAAGTCCTATGTATTAAAATATTAATTATTTAAATTATTCATTATGAAATCAACTAAATTATCCAGGGAAATTTTAATGGTATAAATTCCAAGTCCAACTTTAATATATTCATTTCCAAAATATGGAAGTTTGTCAGAGAAAGCTGGAGATTAATCAAAGCTGCCTTTGAGCTTTAAACTTCATCAACTACAATAGAAAATCAAAACATACTATTTCTGTACTTTTTTCTCAGTAAAAAATGAATTATTTTTCTTTCACTTACAATCATGCATACATAATTTCAATCTGCTTATTGTTTTTATTTAGCACTTTGCACAAGAAAATTAAAGACATTGCTGAGCTTTGAGAAGCATGTCAGCACAACCATCCATTTGCTCTTAGGATGACATTGCTATGCTAAGTTGATTTTTACTACTGTTGCTTTTTAGTATATAAACAATAATACTGTATTCCTAGCCCCAAAGCAACATTCAGCTGAAATAAGAATTGCTTAGAAGCATGTCAAGACAACTTGATTTATTTATTTTAAAAAGTAAAAATGCAAAATTATAAAAACCTAAATAATACTCATATAATTGCTCTAAAAAATGAAGGAAAAATTGATGCAAGTATTTTCATAAGGAGCTTGAATGGCAAGATAAACACGACCAAAACCAAAAATGAATTTAAATGCACGCTAAATAGTTTATTGGGTGATAATTAGATAGAAAAAATATTTTGTGTAAAAAGAAATCTAAAGAATGTTTAATATCAAAGTGTATAGAATTATATACAAAATTTCTAACACACTGTGAAAGATTTTTGATTTTGGATTATATATCCAGAGGCACAGTATCATGAAACTGAAAGATAATAGACCCTTGCATCCAATTTAGTTGTATTGCATTGCAAAAAATTGCATTCAATTTTAGGCACCTCATTTCTAACACAATATAAAAAGCCAGACAGATTTCTGAGAAGACCAACAATAATGTTCATAGATCTAGAGAGGCTATTTTTTAATAAGATAATGTTCACAGCAGTCTTTTTCTCACATCTTCAGAACACGATTAGATGTGTACTCATCATGGATTCTGTATAAGTATACAGACTTTTGATTTTTTTATTAAAAAGTGAAGTTTGCTAAAAATAAGATTATTTTCATAGAATTTTCTAAACAGAAGGACTCAATAAGAGTCACCTTATCCAACACCCTCATTTAAAAATGAGGCTTCAGGTCCAAAGTTGTCATCCTAAATACATCCCTGGAGCTTGTTAATATTAGAGCCAATATTAGAAAACACATTCATGATAATACAAAGCTTTTTCCAATACATTTTAACTATATGTAACCAATGTCATTTTACTGATTTGAAAGCACCACGTTATTAATTCTTTCAAATATATTTTGTATATTCTCACTTAATGCACATGGGATTTGTGTAAGGCAAACTGATTTGACTCTTCGCTCTATAAGCAAGATGTTTGATCTTAGCCTAATTATTTACTTTTATTTCCCTTTCCTATGAAATGAGATTATTAATAGTAGCAACTTTTTATGGTTTTCTTGAGTATTATATGAGAAAACTGAAGTAATGTGCTAAATCCAGAACTTGGCACATAGTATAGATTTTTATCACTATTGATACAATTATGAATTGTGGAGGAGTAGCCTACACAGGTGGGTGGACAGTATTCTTTATACGTTCTAGAATATCTTTCCACTTAATAAACTAAAAAGGAAACCACAACTGGACAAATTACAGCAAAGTTATTAAAAGCCATGAACAACAATTAATTTTATTAAAGACATTAGCTTCAAATGAGTAAACACGAAGACTGGCAACTGATTTCTCAGTAAACATCATGGAAGCCAGATGACATTGGGGTGACATTTTTAATTGACAAAGAAAATGGCTGGGTTTTCAGGTTCTCAAAAATGGCAGATTAGGGATTTCCTCCTGGCTCTCTGCTCTCAGAGTAAGAGGTGAAGAAAGCAGACAACAACATGCGAGTGGATAGCACTCCCACAGGATCAACTTCATGGATCTGCAGAGAAGCAGCGAGGGACAAGCAGTGCTGCAAAAAAGAAGGAAGTGCCTCAGTAAATCTGCTGCAAAGTTCTGAGAGTGTGAGTTATACAGTTGAGAGTAGAGTGTGGATCAGCTGCACCCATCGGCCAGTGGCCCAGGCAATGTGATTTGTACCACAGAGGGATGACTCTTCCTTCATCAACCTCCACACCCACGCAGGCAGGGAAGTGCCTGAAGTCAGTGCGGAGAGGTAGCATGGGTCGACAGGCGTTTTGGAGAGGAGACAGGAGTGGAAAGCATGTTAAAATCTCCAATGTGCTGTGCAGGGACCCTTTGGGTGGGGGAGGGTTCAGAGTGAGCAGACACATCCCGGTTCCACAGGATAGAGCTTGGTGACAAGCTTCTCACTTCAGGAGGCCACCAGGTCCAGAACAAGAGTGGTGATCACCATAAAGGAGGCACTGCCCTTGGAAATTGCCGAAGATTTGGCAGGACCAGGGTGGGTAAGAGTCTAGATCCTTGCATCTGATTAGTGGTGTTTCAGCATGTTAGGGAAGCACTGGGCTTAGCAGGCGGATCTTAGAGACAGCATGCCAAACCCAGCACATCTACAAGCAGTACAGTCACCTCCAGTGCTGGCTCTCAGTACGTGGGCAGCGGCCATTTTCAGAATCCATAGCCTAAAAACGCTGAAGCAGATAGCAATGGCAATGGCCTCAGACCTCCCTCCTACCCTATCTCCGCTGAGGTCTGGCACTAGGAGCAAGGGTCTAATGAGAGAAGGCAATCTCTGTCCCAACCCTCCGGTGGGTCTGTACATGCCAGTGGCTCATGCTTCACCTTTGAAGGGGTGGAAAAGGGAGAGAAATCGCTCTCTTGGCTGAGTCGCCTGGTGGACTCAGATGGCTCAAGCTCTGCCTATGAAGGGGTGGAAAAGGGAGAGAAAGTGCTCTCTTGCCAGAGTTGTCTGGTAGACTCAGACAGTCCCTTGTTCCACCCAGCTGCCCGTGTTTGGCGCCAAAAGAGCAGACCCCATCTTAGAAGGGTGGAGTTGTGAAGGAAACCGCTTTTCCAGCTGTCCCCCAGGGCAACAGTACCACCCACACTTTCCTGTGACTCGGGCTGGGTGCTTTTTGCCAAAGTGACAGACTCCGCCCCTGGGTGGAGTTGTGAAAGAAGCCGTTTTCCAAGCTGAAACCCGAGGCTGGACTGCTAACTCCTCTTCACTTATTATCCACTGCTGGCCTGCTTTGCATCAGAGGGCCAGATCACTCCCCTGAAAGGGTATAGTAACAGCTTTTCAAGACTTCTTTCCAAGCTGAGACCTGTGGTCACCTTCTTGCTGTGACTTGATATCTGGGGCCTCCAGCCAAAGAATCAGTCCCCAGTCTTGCAAGCACAGAGTGGTGAGGGAGACTGCTTTCTGGGATTAGACCTGCCTGGGCTGCTGACTGCCCTTGGCTGAGACCAGGCCACTGGTACTTTGTACAGAAGGGCCTAACCCAACCTCTGCAAGAGTGGAGCAATGAGGCAGGCCGCTCTGTGGTCTGTGTCCCTCAGTGGGCTTGGGCAGGGTTCCTTCAATAGCCCTGAGGTTTTTACTTCATATCAACTAGATATCTACTGTCATTGCTCCGCCCCATCCTTGGAGGGGCGGAGTAATGAAAGTAGATGCCCTGGTACAGCAGGTTGCTTTTGATCATCTGATAAAATCAGAATATAAGCACTTGTTCTTGGTACCCAGGCAATTGCCAAAGTAAGGGCTGTGGTCTGGGAAGGAAAATCTCAACTATAGTCCCTAGCAATTGCACCAAAAGACACCTCCCACCAGGAGCGGCTCTGCAAGAGTGGTGAAAGAACTCTGAATAACATTTTATCAGCTCCCCCCAAGCAACCTCTGAAGTATACTCTCTTAGGCTCACCAATACCTGTTGCTCTTCTCACCCCACCTAAAAAGGTAACAGGGCTCAAGGAACCACTGGGAGTGGCATGACATTCCCCAAAGACTGAGATTCCTGTTTATCACATTTGGGGGTTTAGAGCTCATTAAAAAGATATTGGAATACCATGATAACTGACCCCTGCATGCAAACCACAAGCAACAAAAAGAGAGAGTAACCTCATAGCCCAACACAGTGCCTCCCACCTCATACTATTAGTTGATAATGGAGTCATGTACACAAGAGTGATCCAACTCCTGGGAGTCTAAGCAAGGGATCCAAACCCACTAATCTCTGTAAACAGAAGGTGAAGACAACAGATCAAAGATAACCCAATAGGCTAAAACTCCTCTAAGACAATACAGGACCAAAGCATATCTTCCCAGCTTTGCCAAGGAACATCCCTTTGGAATCCCAGATTTAGTCCACAAACCACTCCCACCACCTCGAGTCCTTGACAAAGTAGCCTGATGAGAAAAAAATCAGTGAAAAAACACAGGAAACATGAAAGATCAGAGAGAAAACTCACCTCCAAAAGAAAATGCTCTATCTCCATTAACTGACACCAACCTACATGATACGATTAAACTGACAGAGGAAGACTTCAGAATATGGATTGTAAGAAAACTCAATGGAATTGAAGAGAAAATAGAATCCCGATATAAAGAAACCACAAGAAAAATTCAGGAAATGAATGAAAATTCTCCAAAGAAATTGAAATACTACAGAAAACCCAAACAGAAAACAGAAATCTTGACAATGAAGGAGGCACTCAAGGAACTCCAAAATACAGTGGAAAGTCTCAAGAACAGAAAGGATCATGCAGAGGAAGGAATCTCAGAGGTTGAAGACAACACATATGCACTAAACAAATTAGTGGAAGAAAGAGAATACAGAAACAAGAGACAAGACCAAACATGCAAGAAATGTGGGATTATGTAAAAAAAAAAAAAAAAAAAAAAAAAAAAAAAACCCCAAATCACAGACTCACAGGGATATAAGCGGGAGGAAAGAAAATTCACAGGGGCTGGAAAACTTATTTCACAGAATACTGGAAGAAAACATGCCGGGCCTGGCCAGAAATCTTGAAATCCAGATACAAGAAGCTCACAGAACTCCTGTGAGACTCAATGTGAAAAGGCAATCACCTCACCGTGTGGTTATTAGACTGACAAAAGTAAATATGAAAGAAGCAATTCTCTGAGCAGTGAGATGAAAGCAACAGACCTGTCAAAAGCCTATCAGACTAACTGCAAATGTTCCAACTGAAACTTTACAAGCCAGAAGGGATTGGGTGCCTATCCTTAATCCACTTAAACAGAGTAATGCCCAACACAGAATTCTTTATCTGGCAAAATTAAGTTTCATTTATAAGGGAGAAATAAAGTACTTCTCAGACAAACATTCATTGAAGTAATTTGCAAAGACCAGAGCAGCCCTACAGGAAGTACTCAGATCTGCCTTACAAAACAAACAGCACAATAGACACTCCTCAAAGTAAAATCATTCAATAGTTAAAGGCTAAAACTTGGTCTACATGATGGCTCAAGGAGTAAAACAAAACAACAGGATTTCACCAAACAATATGAATGGAAATCTTCCTCAAATTTCAATCCTCTCAATAAATGTGAATGACTTAAACTATCCTCTGAAGAGACATAGACTGGCAGAATGTATAAAAATCCATAAACCTAGTATCTGCTGCCTACAGGAAATGCATATAACCCATGAAGATGCCTTCTGGCTGAAGGTCAAGGGATGCAAAACTATCATCCAGGCAAACAGAAGTCAAATGAAAGCAGCAGTAGCCATACTATTTTCAGATAACATAAACTTTAAAATAACAAAAGTAAAAATGGATAAAGATGGCCACTGTATAATGGTAAAAGGGAAGATCCAACAAGAAGATTTAACAATTCATAATATTTATGCACCCAATGCAGGAGCACCCTACTACATAAAGCAAACCTTGTCTGATCTAAATAGCATGCTAAGCAATAATCCCATAATATTGGGGACTTCAACACTCCACTGAATGAACTGGACATATCCTACAAACAGAAAATAAGTAAAGAAATAATGGTCTTAAACAGAGCTCTTGAACAAAAGGATCTGACAGATCTCTACAAAACATTCCGTCCAAAGAAAGCTGAGTTTACATTCTTTTCAGCAGCCCATGGAATTTTCTCCAAAATAGATCACATACTAGGTCAGAAATCAGACCTCAACAAATTAAAAATAATAGAAATTTTACCATGTATCTTCTCTGACCATACTGGCATAAAATTAGAGTTCAATTCCAATAGAAATACTCACCACTTCACAAAGTCATGGACACTAAGCAATCTATTGTTGAATAACTCTTGCATCAAGGAGGAAATACAGAGGGAAATCAAGAATTTCTTCAAACTAAATGATATTGGAGACACGACTTATCAAAATCTGTGGGATACAGTAAAAGCACACCTGAATGTAAAATTAATATTAATAAATGCTCACATCCAAAACATAGAAATCTTAGAAATTGAAAGATTGAAATCTAATAAATAGACTCAAGTAATTGGAAAAGGAAGAGCACACCAATTCCAATCCTAGTAGGAGAAAAGAAATAACTAAGATCAAAGCAGAACTAAATGAAATTGAGAACAGGAGAATTATATGCAAGATCAACAAAACCAGAAGCTGTTTTTTTGAAAAGATAAACAAAATTGACAGCCTTCTTGCTAGACTGACAAGAAATCAAATGGAAAGGACTCCAATAAACTCAATTAGAAATGAAAAAGGAGAGGTCACAACAAACACCACAGAAATACAAAATATTATTTTTGATTACTATAAAAAACTATATTCCCCAAAACTACACAATGAGGAGGAAATGGACAAGTTCCTGGAAAGTACAACCTCCCTAAGTTCACCCAGGAGGTAACAGAATCTCTGAATAGACCAATCTCAAGGTCAGAAATTGAAGCAGCAATTAAAAACCTCCCAAAACGGAAAAGTCCCGGACTAGATGGCTACACTTCGGAGTTTTACCAAACATACAAAGAACTCATATCTATTCTACATAAATTATCCCACAACATAGAGAAAGATGGTAACCTTACTAACTCATTCTACGAAGCCAATATCCCCTTAATACAAAACCCAGGAAAGGACACAACAAAAAAATAAAAATATAGACCAATATCTCGTATGAATATAAATGCAAAAATCCTCAACAAAATTTTAGCAAATAAAATTCAGCAGCACATCACAAAAATAATTCACCATGACCAGGTGGGCTTTATTCCAGGGATGCAAAGCTGGTTCAATATACGCAAATCTATAAATGCAATTTGCCTCAAAAATAAAAGTAAGAACAAAACCACACAATTCTCTCAATAAATGCAAAAAAAGCATTTGACAAAGCCCAACACACTTTTATGATAAAAACTCTTAACAAAATAAGCATAGGCAGCTCATACCATAAAATTATCAAGTCCATTTATGACAAACCCATGGCCAATATCATACTGAATGGGGAAAAATTGAAACCATTCCCACTTTGAACCGGAACTAGACAAAGATGCCCAGTATCTTCACTTCTATTCAACACAGTGCTCAAAGTTCTAGGTATAGCAATCAGGCAAGAGAAGGGTATTAAGGGCATCCAAATGGGAATAGATGAGATCAAACTCTCACTCTTCGCCAATGATATGATATTATATATAGAAAACCCCCAGGATTCATCCAAGAGACCCCTAGAATTGATAAATGAATTCCGTAAAGTCTCAGGTTACAAAATCAATATACACAAATCAAAGGCATTCATATACTCCAATAACAGTCAAATTGAAACTCAAATAAAAAATGCAGTACGTTTTGCTATAGCACCAAAGAAAATTAAATATCTAGGAATATATCTAACAAAAGATGTGAGAGACATATACAGGCAGAACTAATGAAACATTAAAAAAAGAAATCGTAGAAGATATGAATAGACGGAAAAATCTACAAATCTACCTTGCTCATGGATTGGTAGAATCAATATCATTAAAATGTCAATACCACCTAATGTGTTCTACAGAATTAATGCACTCCCAATCAAAGTACCATCATAATTCTTTACAGATCCAGAAAAAATAATTCTACACTTTGTATGGAACCAGAAAAGACCTCGTATAGCCAAAGCAATCTTAAGTAAAAAGAAAAAACTGGGAGGTTTTTTCTCTACCAGACTTCAAGCTAGTCACTTGCCAGTCACTCTACCAGACTTCAAGCTATACTACAAAGTGATAATAATTAAAACAACTTAGAATTGGCACAAGAACAGAGACATTGATCTTTGGAATAGGACTGAGAGTCCAGAGATGAAACCAACCGCATACAGTAATCTAATCTTTGACAAAGCAGACAAAAATATACATTGGGAAAAAGAATCTCTTTTCAATAAATGATGCTGGGAAACCTGGATAGCTACATGCAGAAGAATGAAACTGGATCCGTACCTCTCACCTCCCACAAAAATCCTTTCAAGATGGATAAAAGAATTAAACCTAAGGCATGAAACCTTAAGAATTCTAGAAGAAGATTTTGGGAAGACTCTTTCAGACATCAGCCTAGGCAAAGAATTTTTGAAGAAGGCCCCCAAAGTAATCACTGAAGCAACAGAAATAAATAAATGAGATCTGATCAAATTAAAAAGCTTCTGCACAGCCAAGGGAACTATCATCATAGTGAATAGACAACCTACAGAATGGGAGAAAATATTTGCTCTTTACACCTTTGATAAAGGGCTGATAACAAGCATCTCTCTAGAACTTAAAAAAATCAGCAAGAAAAAATCAAACAACCCCATCAATAAATGGGCAAAAGAAATGAACAGAAATTTCTCAAAAGAAGACAGAATTATGGCCAGAAAAAATATAAAAAACATGCTCAACATCTCTAATCATTAGAGAAATGCAAATCACAACCACAATGAGCTATCACCTAACCCCAGTGAGATTGGCCTCTATCAAAATATCCCAAAACAACAAATGTTGGCGAGGATGTGGAGAGACAGGAACACTCTTACACTGCTGGTGGGACTGCAAATT